>OZ026615.1:82921915-83021915 GCA_964020975.1 Hermodice carunculata | reverse complement strand
CCAATATGTAATTTTCTTTTCTTTGTTTGTTCGATCGTTCATTCATTCATTCATTCATTCATTCATTCATTCTTTCATTTTTAATCTAAAATGTATCTCTGGTTCATTGACGAACAAGCTTAGAGGTAGTGGGATATTGTTTTCATCTTCCATTTTTTTGCGGGGGGGGGGGGTTGCTGAAGTACAGGTCTCATTGGTAGCGTGTAGCTCCTCGTCTCACGGAAATGACACACATAACTCTTCACTTCATTGACCGGTACAGCTTCTGTATCTTGTGTAGATGGATATTTGCTCATGCAGTTTCGAGAGCCACAGCCAAGTCCACCAGGATTGTCAGACTGGTGCTGTAATTGATGGGGCCAGCATATTCCATATATGTTGATGATATTGAGGTCTGAGCTGCTGGTTGGCCATCCCATAATGGGTATGCTTCATTTGGATGCCATTTAAGTCTGTGACAACTCTTGGACTGTACGGCCTCGCATTGCCATTATTAGACAATAAACCCATAACCAATGGACGTGATCCCAAATGACACAGCAACAGACTCGAGGATAGTATCGCTGTACTTTCCAGCAATCGTGGTTCCTACAACAGTCTCTGGGGGAGACTTGTCAGGAAAAGGCACTGCATCTGTACACCATGATGGATGTTCCACCGAGCCATTCAATACAGGGGTGATCGGGCCTGCACCCTGTCTATATGGACCGCCACACTTAGTCGTCCATCATGAAATCGCAGAGAACGGCGTGACTGGTGTGAAGCGCACACATTGTGCCAGTGGGTGGTTTTCCAGTCTCTGTGTTGTCAACTCCAATCTAACCTGGCATGAACATTTTGAATAGAAAATCACTGGAAAAAGGAGCCGGACGATCCGATCTTCTCCCCTTGTCATGCCAACATCACCCTATGGTGACATCCCTGATATGTCGCCCCATTGACTACTGTAGGAGACAGCCACCTTCTTTAGCTGTTGGAAATGACCTGTGTTCTACATACTGGGCCAGCGTCCGTGTACCTTTCTCATCTGACCACTTCCCACTCTGTCCTTTACGTCTCCAGTATCTCTCGTTTTCTTCAAAAGTCTCCAGACTACAGATTTGTCGATGTCAAATTCTTCTGCAGATCTTGCCTGCCATCATCCCGCTCCGTTGCACAGTGCTACCATTTCACATTCCTCTCTGTCTGAGAGATGTTTCCTCCAGTTCATGTTGCTCAGGTGGCTTGGGTGACTTCTGTCAAAATTGTGCCTGCACCAATGCCTTACAAAGTCCACCGTGGGTGAAAATGGGGACAATCTCGTGTCCATAAGTGTGGCCAGTGCTGTGAAAGAGCACTCAGGAAGTCTAGTAGGTGCGTATTTTGTCACTAGGTGACCTTGGTGTTCATACATATGTCATCATATGATCCGTTTCTTACCTTCAGTGGGCCAGTATATATGTATTACAGAAGTCGAGAGAGTTCTCTTTTAGTAGATTGGATAAAGACGTTTGAAATTATGGTATGTAAATGCAAGACTTCCGTGGTACAATGCTGGTACATGACAACTTCTTCAAAGGCACTGATCAAAGACATACTTGCAAAAAGGAAGTAGGCAGTTAAAGCCACAAACGTCAGAATGGGGTTCAGGGTTGTAAGATTCTTTACTGAGAGACATGAATATGAAAAAGTATGTGCAAAATGCCATTGAAGAAACATGTCACGAGCACATTGACATTAGTACCTACTAAGCAAGCCTTTTTCTGTCATTGTCATCATATCGTAACTTGAAACATGAATGATTTGGAACTAATTTCATAGATTCGCCAGACGACGAATATTCTAACAGGCAAGAGCATGGAAATTAAAGTAGTAGACAAAGGTTAAACAGAGAAAATGTCTTAAGCAGCGTCTCTTGGCAACCTCTTCACATATATGGTCCCATCTTCATACGATGAATGCTATGTTGTGGCTGAAAGCGCATGTCTTAGGTTCATAATATGATCTTTTCTCTCCAACATTTTTTGAATATCTTATCGTCATTTGTCCCCTCGGTGCTCATGTGAATACTTGTGATGTGTCAAAATAGAGAGAAAGGACTAAAACTGATATGTACTTTTTTGACATGAAAGGAACGAGTGTCAGATTTAAGACTTTTTATCTTTACTATTCGCAGCTATGAGAATTTAAATTCAATCAGATGATATGGAGTTATGTGTACACATCATTTTAACTGATACAAGGTCGACCTATCTCGAAGAGGAGGTTCAATATATAGTAATCAAGTTCAACTGCAAGGTCCATTTTAAGTTGTTGTTTTGTAATACAGATTCTCAATAAAACTAGTTCAACTATGTGACCTTGTGTTTGAGTGGGATCCACCTGCTTTCTGATTGCTTTGTGCGAAAAATGTGAAAGTGTTAGTCGTATTTGCGCTTGTGCTGAGTTGATTGTCAAGATAACGTATACATTTGTGACCACTTGCTTATTGCGTTCAATAAATGATAACTGGTAACATAAAAATGGTGGTTCTGCTAGGTCGTCACTGATTCCAAATACCTAAAGCCACTATGTCTGGTTAAGCCACTCTGACCAGGCAACAATATCTGGTTGAGCCACTATGTCTGGCTAAGCTACCAAGTCTGGTAAAGCGACTATATCTGACTGGGCTACTCTCTCTGATTGGGGTACTATATTTGGTAGATCCACTATGTCTGACCAGGCCGCCATGTCCGTTTACGCCACTATGTCTCTTCAACCCAATATGTCTGGTTAAGCCACTGTTTCTAGCAAAGCCCCTATGTCTGCCTTAGGCACTATTACTTGTGCCCAACTAGGACATTATGTGTGGTTTGGTCAACATGTCTAAGTGAACCACTGGCACACGACGCGTTAGGCCAAAAGGAGGCCATTGTACTGGTACATGTGTAGCGATTCAGGTGGTGTGCTTAACTTGCCATCAGTGCGCAGTGCTTAATAAGAGGCCCCCTGCTTTCCGCTGTCGAAAGACAAACATGACTTCATGTGTGCGAGATAAAGAAATTGTGTACAGACAATGAAATATAGGTTTTCTTGTATTTTACGCTATATACAACGAAACATGACACTTTGCTTAACTTTTTACTCTCTATACAGCCTTAATGGGGTTTAGTCGGACATATCAATTGTAGGAAATGAAGATAGTATTGTTGCTACCCTCGGAAGGAATTTTTGTTTGCCATTGCTGAACAAAATTTGATTTCTACTGCTTTGCAACAACATGTCCATCACAGCAACAGGCGTCAACTGCCGACTGGTTCACATCAGATGTTACCAGGGGTAGAGATAGGGTTTAGTCAGACATATCATTTGCAGGAAATGAACATACTATTGTTGCTGATAAATATATAGTACTCGTATCGAACTGTTGCTCGTTGACACCAACTTCCGGCGCCTATATGTCTGTGTCCAACATTGGTATGTCTCATGATATTACTGTTTCTACAACTTGAATTTTACAATCTGGTTACTGCAAGTGTTAATGTACCTAAACATGCTCTAAAACACTTTTTAGTATTCTAATGCCTATTGATAGTTCAGCAGATCTCCGATGACGTCATTTGCCACAACTGGCTTGCTATTGTACCTTCTCCGGGAATGGCATACGTTACCAGAGCATCGTACTAAGAACAAGCGTGCATTTTTTTAAGGCACGAACGGCCGCAGAGTAATGCCTTGTTTATTGCCTGGTATGACTGTTGATGCACAAGACGGTAACTAGCTTACAATCAATGCATGTACTTACATGTGCACCTGTGTGCCAATTCAAAGTCATTCATCAAACACAATTGATACTAAACCTACTTTAGATTTCATATCCGTCTCGAATTATAGACATTATAGTTTTAGCATATTTTAAACTTGAAAATTGAGATGGTCTAAATCATCATAATTCCATTGTGACAAGCCTTGACCACCACTCACTGGATGCATAGTTTATTCGAAACAGGTTACCAGCTGTTGTGATAGCATCAGTATGTAGTATGATATTGAAGATCCCCAGTATTGAACATTGTCAATCCATTTTAATTGCGTATAACCTGAACATTCCAGATGGTTCACATGATTCCCTCGACACGGCCAATGCCATGCCAATTTTTAATATCTTTATTTATTGCGGTGTTTGACAAAAATAAAATTTGGCAGAAATCGGATTCTCCGTTGTAATTATTTGTGTGAACGTTATCACCACCTCCAGGGACTTTTAATATCTTCACACACTGCTTTCTTTTATTTCAAATCAGTATGGCTTTTATGATCAAATCTTTAAAATTGCAGGCATAAAGTATACATCCTGGAAGTGACTACATCCCTGTGTTGATGGTCTGACCTGTTCATCACAGTTGGGCGATCACATTAATTTTGCTGTCGCCATCAACACTGACAGATAATACACTTATGTATTCATTACACGACCCCCAGTAACGATACCCAAAGACAACTTACGCTACGTCAGCCATGAATATTCCAATGTTGGCGTTAAATCCATTCATAACATTTTTAAATACACAGAAAAGCCTTTAGTAATTGATATGCTCTATAGGTTTGACCAAATTCATGAGAAATATAACTTTGAACTTTGTTGTCAATAACTGACTGAATTTGTCAGTAAGTTCTTGTGTTTTTTCAGTTAATTTCAATTAAAGTTTACTTTAAACGTTTCGTTGTTAACGTTTGTCAACACATTGAATGCAGTATATTTAATAATAGCATATTTATGACCCGGCAAACACTGGAATTTCCAGGACACCACCTCGCCAAGGTACTGCCACTGACTGGAACCATTTCAAGCTTGTCAGCTCACAATCTAAATGAACAGTGTCTTTTTATTTGACATCTGGGTCTGCTCGCTCTGAAATACCCACAGACAAGCTTTTGTTATGAATTGGCCAATACATCATAGATTTGGTCAGCTTGCGTTTACAAAATATAGTCTGGTTCAGGCTCAAGGCCGCACGTGATGTGAAGCGACTGGTGACAAAATCCATTGAAAACAATAAATAATCTTTTGGCAACTACAGTCTTAACCATGCGGGAAGCTTTGCGTTTATTTAAAGTGAGTGTGTCAACTCACACTTTTCTGTGTTTCCTGAAATTCTTTCTTTCTTTCTTCTTTACCAGCAAATTTGTCCGACACTTTTCTCGGACACTATTATACATAGAAACTCTAAATTTGGCATGATTGTACCTCCATACAAGGAGTTTGACCGTTTTATACAGAGGAATGAAGATGTTTAAAATCACAACTTAGGGGCATTTGAAATTTTAAATCTTGAATATCTTCAAAAGTATAATAGATAGAGATGTCATTCCAACTTCTACTAAGGGTTTATTGACCAGTGCGCATCTGATAAATTTTAAACAAAAGTTGTAGCAATTTAAATTAAACTAATTAGCAGCACTTGAAACTTTAAAACTTGAATATCTTCAAAACTATTGTAGATGGAGATGTCATTTTAACTTCTACTAGGGGGTTATTGATCATTGCGCATGTAATGGATCTAAAGCAAAAGCCATTTTAGCCATTTAAATTATGCTAAAATTTTAAAACTTAAATATCTTTATGAATTAAAAATAAAAGTTGTAGCAATTAAAATTACGCTAAAAAGCACCATTAGAAATTTTAAATCTTGAACTTCAAAGCTATAATAGATAGAGATGCCATTCCAACTTCTACTCCTGTGTTATGGAAATAGTTGTACATTGCCATACCAATATGCTTTGAAGACACACACACACACACACTGATTTGCTATGCAGTAAATCATCTTTCCTAGTTTAATCAGTGTCCTCCTTTTACACAGGACCCAGCACACTCGCGGCAAGGTCAAAACCATGTGTATGAAAGCAAACCAAACATTAAAACCAAGAAACCGTAGCATGGCTGCATTCTGGTGTTCAATAATATGTATTATACATTAGATATCACATATAATAGACTCTGAAATAGAAGCCCAGCCGAAACGCGGCGAACACAATAACCTGATCTTCTACATTCCAAATGACAGGGGGCAGTCGATCGTGCATTCCTCAAAGATGATATTGTAGCGTACTGCAGGCAAGAAATTCTTTGCTATCTTGAAGCTGTATTGCCCAACAAATCCAGGGTTTTGTAATAAAACCATAGGTTTCGGTACAATGCCCTGAGTTTTATACAAAATGTAACTAACTGAGCATGTTTGTTTCAAACCATAGGTTTTGGTGAATAAAAGTCATTACCTCCATCAACCCTGGACAAATCTCAGGGTTTTACTACAAAACCCTCTGTTTTTTAAATAATAGACCAAAACCTTGTGGTTTGAAATCTAACAAAAACCCTGGGATTTGCAAGTTGTAACTTGAGGGAAAAACCCAGGGTTTTACGAAACGCAATCAGCACACAAGGCCTTTAGACTACCAGCTGTGTCAAAAACCGCTGTGTTACAAAACCGTTATTGGTATTTCTTAGAAAATCCAGGCTTTTGTAATGAAACTCGGTTTTGTGCAAATGGCCCTGGTTTTTTTGCTACGACACTCTGGGTTTTGCCATACAAAACCCACGGTTTTGAACATGAAACAACTTCAAGTCAATGACGAGGATCTGCACAGAGAATGGAATGTTTTCTGTGATTGGTTGCTATGGATATGCATATTTACAGAGTTCGGGGATGTATAGTGAAATTCACCAAACCCTGGGCTTGGTGACGTCGTAAAACCCAGGGTTTTGTGAAGATACAAAATGTAGGGTGCGCCTGTTGTGACGTCACGAAACCCGGGGCTTTGTGAATTATTTATTATTGCGAGCACAGAACCCAGGAGCTTTGCTTACCAATTCCTAAGTTTTATTACGATTCTCTGGGTTTTGTAAAAGTACTACATATATAACAGAGCAAAAGGGTTTCTTGCACATTCGAAAATAATGGTTTTATGAATTATTGGACAATACAATTTCCATGAATTTCTGCCAAAAATATGTTTTTTTGTGATAACTGGCCCCTCATAAACCACTTAACTATAGGGCACGCGCGCGCATGTGTGTATGTGTGTGCGCTCATGGTGTGTCTCTGTTTGTGTGTGAAATGTTTTTTATTATACCTGTTTTAAAAAAAAGAGAAAAACAAACAGGATTGACGGCCAGGTCACCTGATTTCCTGAAAATATTGGCAGTATTTCAATTGAGATAAACCAAATTATGAGACCCTTTTAGGACACACTCGGACAGCACTTCAGAGTGATCATTTGCATAATTTTTACTTACTCACATTCAAACAGACCCCTTTGATGTTGGTATGGAAATAACTACATTAATGCAAATCAAGGTTAGATGCTGCCATCTGGGGTCCCAAATTCCACTATTGAAAAGGCCATTGCTTTCGTTTTTTACAAATGGGAAAGCCATGGTGCCATTGCAGTTTCACCTTGATATGACAACACGTCATACTGCAATTACGCCAAGTTTGTCGGACCTTTGTTGATATATACATATGTCGAATGCACACCAAGTAGGAACCGTGTGTTAACCTCCATATATTTGAACTCTTTCGGTTCTTATCACAACAAAAGTCGTACTCAATGATATACTGTTGTGATTCCAGATTCACATTCCTGGTGGAAATAAGTTTTATTCAATAACCTGATGCCTAAACTGCAAAGAAACTGTCTACTTTAATAGTCTACGGTTCAGCAATGCAAAGGTTAATTGAAAACATTGATTTTTATTTTTTACCGTATTGATGCCGACGGATATTGCATTATGTTCTTATCATTATATGAAATGTGATGTCAAATACATATTTATCTTTTTTAGTGCTTTTCAGAGTAAAGTAAAGGGATGGATTGTGGAAATCATTTCTGGTCCACCATATTTCATTCCAGTGACGTCATACATGTTCGCTGACATGGTCCCCGCTAACAGATGGAGACCTACTGGCTATTGGTCTGCGAAACTCACACTTTCCTCATGAGAGTAATCGTAAAAAACGAAAGAAATAAACTGATCATTACATTTTCGTCTCAGGTGTGAAGTACGACAGCACAACTCTAAATAAATAATTGACTGGAGCACCTGTTGTCAGTACCAGTAGTCTGTGGCCCAAGCTGTCTCCTATCCTTTTTTATTTTTAAAGATTGTCGATTTTGTGCGAGTTTGGGCCAAGTGTGGGCTAACAGCAATATCAACATTATTGACTGGCATGCTTTTAATGTAAGACTACAAAATTTTTAAAAAAATTAAAAATTAAAAAAAATAACTGTTTCTTGTTTTATTCACTGATTGGACCGCCACAGGTCATGCCTTGTGATTTGTCAGTAATCTTCTTTTCGTTATATCGGCGTTAATGTAATGCCCTTTGGTTCCTGCTAACACATGCCCCTTATTTTATGTCTAATTTAGCAAAGGCAATTGTAGCTAGGTCAATTTCCTACAACTGTTTACTCTTAAAGAGTAAACAAGTAGGGCCGTAAATTGCATTGAGGCAGCCGATGCTACTGCCTCAGCTGAATTTTGAAAAATGAAATACGGTCAAGACGGGGAAAAACTACAGAAAATTTCTTCAGTTGACATGCAGGTACCGTTTATCAGAAAATAAGAATTTCCACCCTGTTTTTGCTTTTTTGCACAAATCATGCTTTCACATGTAATAAATCTTGCATTTTCTCATCCATCACAGATCTCCATTTTATGTTTTATTTTTCAAAAGTTTCTCTGCTTGGGAGTGGGGCAGGGAGCACCCTTTCCCAAGCCGTACCCCCATCCATCCCTTTCGCACCTAGCTTTGGCTACATTTAATCTCAATTTACGGTCATGGTCTTTCAGTGCTAACTGTGACTTAAGTCGTACTACTAAAAAAGAACTACTGTGAATAATAATAAGGATACTAGAAACCGGTTCCTTGTAAAAAGACGTTTTATTCAGGAAGCGTATTATAGACCAGGTCTACAGCTTTCCGCGCGCCGTGAAAGCTGTTGACTTCGTCCAAAATGTGGCACTGAAAACGTAACATAACAGATGTCTCACAAACTCAAATTTGAATCGAGAACAGTTTGAGTGTTGACTTCTTTGTTTTAAACGCGTCTACGTTCTAAATATTCATGTTCGCTCATGTCTTGTGCTTTTTTCTTTTTCTTTTTGTCATAATTTTTTATTACTAACCAATGACTTAACGACAAAAATTACGGGATAAACGTAAACAATTTCCACATGTCTTTGTGGTTAGAACAAAAATGATTCTGCGTGGAGGAACCCGCAAGCTTTTTGCCTCATGCCTTTTCCCATACAGAATCATTTGTATACAGAACATACTTTATTGGATTTTAACCCATGAGTGTTGGTAACGCAAAATGGAATATTAAATCAAGTGATCAAATCTGGCAGAAATACAGTGCTTCCTATATTAGAAATTTATTTAATATGATACCTGCTTCTGACGATGTGTATGGAAGACAGATATACACTGACACTTAGATATTGCTGCGCGGTTTTGAACCCCATTAAACACAAGAAGATTTCTTTGAGAGCGTTATCGGCATTGTTTTGTGCAGCAATAAAATAGTTTGAATAATCAAGCGAGAAAACGCGCTTTTAATATTGAACTTCAGATTGGGTTCTGAATTATGAATTCAATTGGGCTTTCCTCGTCAGACTTTTTAAGTTAAAATCAAAGTCGGCGTTATAGTTATTTCCAGAATTTTGGATTTGGAACATTTCATGATATCCTGCTTTTCGTTTTCGATTTTTTTTTTACATGTATCACAAAGTTCTTGATGGGTAGAAATTTTGCTAGGCCCTTGTGACGTCCATTTTTACTTACTAGAACGCAACGATATTGAGAACAATTAGCAACTGGCAAAAATCAACAGTGAAACCCAAAACTAAAAGCACATAATAAGGGTTTAATGAATCACATAATGGTATGTAGATTTTACATGGTTTTCTGTGAGGCACACCGTTTTACATATCTCTCAGGCGTTTGTTGAGATAAAGTAACATTGTATGGTTTACTTTGGACTAAGACCAGCCGGATAATGTTCTTCTTTTAGCTATACCAGTACTCTTGTCTGAACCAAAACAGTGGTCTGATCTAGGCAATAAAAGTGGTCTTGTATGAGCACCATCAAGCAATGATTGTTACTTTGTTTGAGCGAGCACAGTGGTCTTGTCTGAGCAATAACGGTGGTCTTGCCATTGCGATAAGAGTGGTCTTGTCTGAGCAATATTTTCTTAGCAACTAGAATGGTACTGTTGGAGCAGTAACAGTGATCTTGTATATGAGCAATAACAGTGGTCTTATATAAGCAGTAGAAAATCTTACATGGTTGAGAGTGAGTTACTATTTTTCTCTCACAAGGGATGATCCCGCATCATTGTTAGTGCGGAAAAACACTAGTGACCGCAGGGCACGAGTGATTTTCCACACCAACAACGATCCCGAGTGGGAGAAAAATAGTAACTCACTCTCCAGCCACGTAAGATTTTGTTTATTTTATGTTTAATTGGGTATTCATCGCAAAAAATGTGTCCTAGTGCCTACTTTCAACGCCGACCTGGTGCGCCGTGTTTGATTACGTTTGTTGCAGTTATTCTACGTCGGGCGTGACGTATAATCACATATCCCTCGCGCACATTTGATTTTGTCTAAATGTCAATGCATCACATCACTGATGCAGGCGCGTCACAATTAACTTGTAACAATGTTTAGGTCATGTGATCTACAATGAGTTACTTCTTTTGAATTTCACTCTAAAAAATGTTAATTCACCCTCAAACATAGAATAAATTACAGTTGTCTTGCCATTGCAATGAGAGTGTTCTTGTCTGAGCAATAAGAGTGGTCTTGTCTCAGAGATGAGACTGGCATGTCTTAGCTAGGATGAACAATGGCAGTGGTCTTGTCTGACTAAACAGAGTTGACGTTTCTAAGTTCTAACCTATGACAGTGATTCTTGTCTGAGTAGCCCCTGTCATGTTGGCTCAGCAATGTTTATTTCCGCATTAGTATCACTAAATGTAACATTAGGCGTCTGTCCACAATCAATCTTTTGTTCAAAAGGGTGTAGACATAGGCGTAAGTATTTTAGTGTGGATAGTATTTTTTCTTTCCATGCAAACTTGTCATGTTTACTTGTACATCCCATTTGATCTTGCCACATGAATGAATGAATGAATGAATGAATGAATGAATGAATGAATGAATGAATGAATGAGCTTTATTTCGCTATACCTCAGACAATTGAGGCATTCTGCCGAAAAACAGGAATACATAGCAATAAATACAAAGATACAAACACAAAGGTAACATACAAACATACAAGGTATAGAAGTGACTGGTGTTTCTCGATTGTACAGGTTGTACAAATTACCGCGGGCCTTCAATTTCTATTGCAGCAGTCAAAAACGATTCCAGAATGTAAATTGCTTGAATGGCATGACACTTTATCAGAAATAGAAATTTCTCATTGTCGTCTCTTTAAAACTTGTAATATTTCATGTATACATAAACATGTTTATGTGCGTAATATCCGCCCTCTTGTATACAGATAATCAGGGTGCAGGTCAAACCTTGCTGAAATACGTGTTCCGTTAAACGCAAATTTGTGACTCGAAAAGCCATAAGGAATGTTTGCAGATGTGTTGTAATAAAATCACACCCTATGCTTTTCTCTCATGATAAAAACAATAGTATGTGTTGCTTTTGAGTGACCTAATGGTCAATACCCTATCAAATCTTCCCCACCGTACCTTTGTATGCCTGATATTAGCTTCGATTGATTAATACAGGTGATGTCCAAAGAATTGCAGAAAGAATCATATGGTCAACTGGATAGGCTTTAAAGGGGAACAGCAGTGAAAGTTTTTACTTTTTTTAGTCATTAATGGTCATTTTAGGTGTTCATGTGACAAATTTTCAACATTTCTTCTCAAACAGGTATTTAGTTAGAGCTATTTTATATTTCCAGTAGGTGTTCTGGTGTGTGATGTTACCTGGGCTACCCTCCATACATAATACACAAACCTTCAGGGGGCACCAAGCTGAGATACACAACATTAGCAGGCATATCATAATGACTTGTGTACTGTGTTAATCACCCCCTTTGATCTTATCAGTGTGGTATATTAGTTGACACCTGCTTCAGTAGTTGATTACACAACCTCAGGAGCTGTTAGCTTGTGTATATTGATTTCTGCATTTTTCTTTCCTTATTAATCCTCATTAAATGAGTAAATATCTCAGTTTAGTAAATTTGATTATATCTATACACACTGCTTCATCCATAGTAAAAGTGGAATATGTGTACTTGGTTAGGTTTCCATGTTTTTGTCAAAGTTTTACTCGGCTGTCATTGCATTAGCTGTAGCAGTTAGTCCAGATGAAATCACAACCCCTCATTTACATATCTAAGAAAATTTGATATCTGCTTATCCAGTTGGGAATAAAGTTTGCATTTTCTGATATTGGTTAACATTTATTATATGAAACAACTCAAAAATTATGAATTATCACCGCAGTACCCCTTTAACTTTTGTCCTCGTCTGTCAAAATGCAGATAAAAGTGTTCAAGTTACTGGTAGAGGTTTCCATAATCCAAACATGTCTTGCATCTCTGTTTACAAAATGTACCATATTACCCTTTTGCATTCTGTTTCTTTTTCTGCAGTAGCTATAGTGAACATCTCAGAAATCATTGAACATGTAGTCTATTTGCAACTTTTTTCCACTGTTCTGTGCAAAAAATTGAAAATATATCCCAAAAAACGTTTAGACCTCACCGTGCTACAGTTAATATAAACTTTACACTGTCACTAAAACACTGGGGGCTATTTGTCAAGAAAATTAGCGTGAAGTAAAGACACCTGGCCCAGGAGTTCTTACGTGTGTTTAGTGGATCATATTGTAGGCGCAGCAACTCTTCAGCTCTAGAACTTAACATAAAACCAGCACTGATTATCCGATCCTGGAGCCAATGACGACCCGCAAAAACTTTGAAATAAAACACACTGAAGACAGACTGCGAAAATATTTGTGCAGATAGCACTTTAAACATACAAATGATATAACATCAGTCTGTTACTGTTACTCTGCCTGTTACTGCATATAACAAATAAATTGTGTGTCAAATGGTCAATATACTCAAAGGTAAGGATCACGTTTTTCATTATGTCTATTACACACAATATTTTCCCATCACTATTGTACTGATATCTTTGAACATATTATTTTGAAGTGTAAAGTTTGTTTCAAATACACCCTTTAAACCAAAATATATTATTTTGAACATTTAAACAAAATGTGTAAGTGTCCAAAACTCAGAAAATGAGTGCTTATTTTAACAATAAAAGTAGATGATGTTTTTTTCATATTTGTATTTATACAATAACTCAAAAAGCAATTCACTGCTGTTTTCAGGGTAAAAACCGTTTTGTTTCAAGGTTACAACCATCGACTTGTCATAGATATTACTATATCTCATATCAGCCTGTATCTGGTGTTTTTTTTATGCCTTATATCATGCTACAGATGTTTGTATGCTTCATATCAGCTTGCCATCGGTGTTTGTATATTTCATTTGAACATACCATGGCTGTTTAATACATGACACATTTTCATTACTACGTCAACTTTCACTTGTGTCTTTAATATCTATACCCAACGACGTGTCATTTGAGTTTTTATTAAAAGTGGATGTTGGAATGTGTGTACAAAATGTGGTGTTTCAAGAAAATATCGGTTACCTGATGTTTGTTGAAGTAAGTGATGGGTTGAAGCCCTGTATTTAAGTATGACATAAACCATACTTCATAACTTGTATGACTTATTCCACACAACATACATCACTTAAAATGCACAAAATGTATGACTTTAATGACACAGGTGTGACTCATACAATACAACATGTATGAATTAAACCACACATGCATGACTTACTACACGACACGCATGACTAAAACGAAACAATATATATGACATATCTGAAATAGGATGTATGACCTATACCACATCACATGTATGACTTGAACTACACAACATATATGGTCCTTCGGTCAAATAAACTTCTCACCTCTACTTACTCTTTGCCTTTAATATCTGTTATCAAAATTTTGTGAGTATATGTATGTCTATGTAACTAAAATATGTCATCTGATTGAAATATAGCTGTGTGTAAATTGAATGTTTTAAGGGGGACACTATACGCTCTTCGGAGTTTCAGTCCCTTTTATGTATATATGGCTACTGAATGAATGGTACAATATTGCTTAAAAATTCAAAATCATTCAAATATCAAACTTAAACTCTTCTTTTTCTTCTTTTTAATCTTCAATGTGTGCTTCGGGATCTGTCTCCCGCATAAGGGCTGTATGAAATTGTACCACGTTCACAATCTGTTCTCTAGTGCAGTTTGTGATTCATAATTTGTCAATATCGAACCAGATGAACCACAGCAGATTGGTTTGCAATCGTTGATTGGTGACTAGAGACCCACTGCAGTGACTTATTTGCTGGGCTATGTCATATTATCACGGCTTTGTAAGGTTGTCGCCGTACGTAAGGCAGAGGTAAGTGTGAGCCACTGTCATGAAAGCAAGTGAATATCGTGATAACCACCTGAGGCGTAGTCGAAGGAGTTGTCACGATATTCACAATTCCGGCACACACGTAATCACACATACTCCAAGCAACTCGCTTTCAAAATATTTTATTCTAAAACGGCTGGGAAACAGAGCCGTGCTCTGTATTAATACCTCTCGTACATAAAATGGTAGGGAAGTTGTACAATTCACAATGAAAGGACAAAGGTATATTATGTCGGAATATGTCACATTACGAAGACAGATTCACACAGTTAAATTGCTTAGATTCCTGTGCAGTAGTTTGCCTAAAGTACTGACCCATAATCAAGAAGTGGTGGGATGAAAGGCAGATAGTGGATTTCAAGTGTTTTCCTGCTGAAGAGAATTTTTTTTTAATTTTGTTGTTTGTTTACCATTTTCATGCTCGTAGTTACTAATTCCTTTATATAATTGGAAGATGCTGGATCACTTCGAACAATTAAACCTAAATGTTTATGTTCATTTTTGTTTTGTACAGTTTCATTCACAAAGTTCAGATCAGTGTATTGCAACGGGTTAAGTCTCTTAGAAATGGTCATATTGATGGATTTGGCTGGATTTTTTTTATCTGCCATTGCCTCGACCAGTCTTCTATTTCCTGTACGTCGGTGTTAAGCGATCTGGTTGCGGCATTGGCGTCAGCAACCCTTATGAAAAGTGTTGTATCTTCAGAAAATAAAAAATAGATGACCACGCAATTCCAACGATGTCATATATATGAAACAGTAATGGTCGCTCAACTTTCTGTATGGTGGAGGGCAGATAAGGACGAAAAAGTATCACTGGACTTGATCATTACATCTTTGTTGGACATAAAATCTTTTGCGACTAACAGGTTGTTATCCTTAAACGTCTGCAGTACAAGTTGGACAGAGAAGCTCTTGGTCTCTCTTTACTTTTCTTTTGTACGTCCTTGCCTCGAGTACTCCAGTGTGGTCTGGAATGGATGCGCAAAGCCTGACAGGGATGGAGTTGAACCTGTTCAGCAGGCTGCAGCCCGGGTGGTGACAGGGGCTTTTGCTCACATTAGTCTCCAACATATTTATTCAGAGACTGGCCGGTCAAAAATAGGTGAACATAGAAGAAAACAAAAACTGCTACTTCTGTTTAAAATTGTTAATGGAATAGCCCCAGCATACCTTTCTAGATAAATACCGGGAACGTTTCAGCACGGACAAAGCAAATAAGAGTCACTGAGGCCAGGAAAAAAACACACATTTTATAATTCCTTCTTCCCATCAACTATTCGTGAATGGAATCCATTATCCAAATCAGCTCTGATCACTGATGATCTTGACCCTTTAAACGGGAACTAAACAGAAACAGTACAAAACGTAACAAATTGTATTAATTTGGAGATAGGAAAATTGCCATAATCCATTCACGAGTGAGAATTGGCTGTAAGCAGCTGAACAGTGATCTGTACAAAATTGATGTTGTAGAGTCTCCCTCATGCTCATGTGGAGCTAATCGGGAACGCTCTATCATTTTTTCTTGGAATGCATTTGTTGTTTTTTGTTTTTGGTTTGTTTTTGTTTTCGTTTTTGTTTTTGTTTTTTGTTTTTTTTTTTTTTGTTTTTTTCTTTTTTAACCAATATGTACGTATCAATGCCCGAGGTTTTGGCCTTTTCAAAACTGCTTTGAAACATCTCCCAAAATTTTTTAGGGGTACATTGCCAGTTTATGCAGCTTATATGGATGAAGCCTCTGAAAGTATTTTCACTGTAATGTTTTGTTGTTTATGACTAGCCATTAAGTTCAATAAGCAAAGTCTATCTAAGAATATTAAGCAAATGCAAATCACAGCTGAAGGTAATTATACTGACGAATATGTCATTATTGCAGCGCTTGTGAGGGAAGTTTGGCAAGCGAGAGATGGTCAGCGGATCACAATACTCACAAGAACTGAATGTCAAAAGTTGTAGGTGAGGTTCATAGAATGGCTGGAAGAAGGAAGACTCTAAACCCGTGTTGTCTCTACAGGTTTCTAAGCTCGACTGTTTAATTTACAAAGATATATACATGGATACATTCATGTAGGCAATTAGCCATGTGGTACACATAGACAACATTGACCGCGACGGGTTATGGCCCCATAAGCTGGACCATCCTGTGATGGTCTGCCTGGAGAGTTCGTGGGAAAGCAAAGTTCTTGACAAAGCATTAACCCCTTAGAGTTCAGTCTTGACACTCCGGGGCGACGGAAAAATGACATATACATGAATCAGAATGTCCAATAGGTACGAAAGAACCATACAATCGCTAGGCCTTTGATGTACCCGTCTTGACATTGGCCCTTGCAGTTTTTAATGCCACACTATTTCCCTGTGTCCGAACATTGTCCGTGTTTGTGTGTAATCCCTGAACTTGATCTTGTATTTCCGTGATACTTTGGACTTGTTTAGGGACTGTCGATGCCTCATGTGCTTGCGTGATTTCGTTGTTGAGATTCGTACTGTTGTTCGAAGTTTGATCACATAATGACGTGTGATGCTTCTTGTTACACTGTCGACAACGACCCTTGGATTTGCAGTCACTTCTTTTGTGCTTTCTTAAGCAGTTGTAGCACAAGTTGTTATGTTTCGCTACTTGGTATCTCCTTTCCCTGTCAGGTACGACTTGACACTCAGTTGATCTGTGCGACTCTGCCTTGCAGAAGGCACATGGCATAGCTTTGAATTGTTTTCTGTCTGTCGATTTCCGTTTGTCTTGATAGTTCGTGAAAAACGCTGCAGTGGCCTGGGGTTTAGTTTCTTGTGTAATGTCTCCAGTTTCTAGGGCATGCATTTATCCTAGAAGTGCTTCTCGTAATTCCGGAAGGTCCCATTCTCGATCTCCATGTTTCCGTGATGTCTGTACTCTAATGGCTCCTGGTAGTTTGTCAAGTAAGACAGGGATTAACAAGTCCCCATATAAACTTTCCGTTTTTCCCAAGGTTTGTAAGCCGCGAATGTATGTTTCCATCGTGTCATAGAAGTTTCTGAGGCTTGCAATTTCATGTGTTGTTTGGGGAAAATCCCACAGTCCACGCATATATGCAGAAATTAGTTTGTGTGGTTGGCCGTATCTTTTTTTTTTTGAGCAATTGTAGTGCATTGTCGTAATTTGCGCTCGTAAGAGATAATCCTGCAGTGGATCTTTTCGTCTCGTCCGTTAGTTGTGCTTGCAAATACTGGAATTTCTGAATGTTGTCTAGAGCTTCGTCATTATCAATAGCTGATGTAAAGGCATCGAAAAACGTTTGCAAGTTTGTAATGGATCCATCGAACGTAGGGATGGACAACTTCTGCAGATTTAGGCGTCTCTTTGACTGTGATGCCGTAGAGGTGACACTCCCAGGAATACTTGTATTGTGATCCTCCATGTTTGCTCTCTTTCTGGCTTCGTACCTTTCGCACACAGTTAGATGTTTCTTGATTCCAGTCAGGTAGTCATCTGCTGTGGCTGTTTTGCCACTGTATTCCGAAAGTGGGGTGTGCTCAAGAATCTTCTCATCCAACTGCTCTATGAGGGTGACCTTAGCTGTCAGGCTTTGTATTGTGGACACCAACAGATCCACGGCGTCTTCGGATCCGCCAGTCATGGCAGATCTTGGTTTGCCCATTAACTTGGCAATCTGTGATGTATATGCCGTCCTCTCGGCTTCCAGAGTTTGAAGTTCCATTCTTAAATCCTGGTCTCTCGGCACCAATGTCAAAAGTTGTAGGTGAGGTTCGTAGAATGGCTGGAAGAAGGAAGACTCTAAACCCGTGTTGTCTCTACAGGTTTCTAAGCTCGACTGTTTAATTTACAAAGATATATACATAGATACATTCATGTAGGCAATTAGCCATGTGGTACACATAGACTACATTGACCGCGACGGGTTTATGGCCCCATAAGCTGGACCATCCTGTGATGGTCTGCCTGGAGAGTTCGTGGGACAGCAAAGTTCTTGACAAAGCATTAACCCCTTAGAGTTCAGTCTTGACACTAAAATCGTTGACGCTATCAATACTTTTTGCACGATGTAAGAGCCTTCCTGCCTCATGGATTTAAAAAGGGACTTTTTTCTCTCCTGCCCCACGTATTTTGGTTGAGGGGAGAATATATTTAGAACTCTCTTTTTTGTATATTTATACTGAATACTGTATGCCTCTTGAGTACGAATAAAGATATATACATATTGTTTCTACAGTGATGCGAGTTTTGAAACAAATGTAAAACCAATGTCATGACTGGTAGCTCAATACTCCTGCATCTTTCACATCCTCATCTTTTCATAACAAGTGCTTACATGTATTGACATTTTTTTATTCCTCATTTTGTTGTTAGGTCCCACAAATAAAACAAAAAACTTGACAAAGCCAACTTGAAATTGTGTGTAAAAATGTATAGCCGATTAGTATTTAGTAATTGGTACATTTGAGCAACGAGCTCTTCACGTTCAAGTTCAAGCTCCTTGGACAGCACCAGCTAAGAGTTTATCAGAACATCTTAAAGTGTTGCCGATCTCTTGAGTCTTGCACGAGATTTACTTTATTTTGGATCTTTCTGCAATTTGTATGTTGTGGGCTATTACAGCAATATCTATAACCTATTGTTGTCCCTATGTGGAGGGTTTTAATGCAGTCTGTATTTTCTGTGGACTTGGACTGCAATCTCTACATATAGCTATACTGTTGTGCATGTGTGAATGATTTGCCAAAAAGTGAATGATCTCTTAAAAAGTGTCCACAGTTGGCATGTTTCCACAATAGACGGGTGTTTTAACTAGAAAATTAATTGATCTTTCAGTCCTGGACATAACTGTCCACATTATACAGGTGTCCGCATTATAAAGGTGTCCTCAAGGACAGGTTTTACTGTATACATGTACTACATACTATTTGGGGGGGCGCTTTAAACACCTTTACGGGGATATGCTGCAATCTCTGTATATAGCTATATTGTTGTGCATGTGTGAATGATTTGCCAAAAAGTGAATGATCTCTTAAAAAGTGTCCACAGTTGGCATGTTTCCACAATAGACGGGTGTTTTAACTAGAAAGTTGATCTTTCAGTCCTGGACATAACTGTCCACATTATACAGGTGTCCGCATTATAAAGGTGTCCTCAAGAACAGGTTTTACTGTATACATGTACTACATACTATTTGGGGGGGGCGCTTTAAACACCTTTACGGGGATATGCTACAGCACAAATTAGAGACAATATTGGATCTGGCCAATTAGAACAAAGATTAACCATGATTGCAGTCGGTATCTAAACAGAAACATACAGGCTTCCCATTGAAACAGCACAGCAAGTAATCACATCCCCCATATTTGCTTTAATCTACATCAGCCATTGAAAATTACCCTGGCAGCCATTGATCTATATCTGTACTTCGGACTAGGATTACCCTATACCTAATCCACTTTTTTTTTCTGTTTACTCCCGCCCCATGATATTCTCCAGATATCTGGAGGATGAAACCCTTTGGGAGTCTGTACTTTTACTGATGAAGACCAATACAAAAGATAATGCATTCACATCAAATATACCCTGATGATTGATTTAAAGGACCATATACATGTAAAACTGTATGTAGATGTTTTCTTCACTGATTATACAAACAAGGGAAACAGTGCCACATCCTCCGTGTTGGTCTTAGCCAAAAATCAATCAATCAATGAGTAAATAAATAAATATTACAATCCAATATGTCTACGCTCCATAGCTAGTCCAGTCAATGTCGATAACTGAACCTACACCTTAACCTATCACGTTCGATGCAAATATTTTGAAAAATAAAGTTTTCATCAGCCAACTAAATTTATAGACAATTCATTCATTCTAGCTGCTGATTTTCTGTGATATGGTAGCAAAAATTGTGAATTTTTCTTTCAGTAAAAGAGCAAACAGAAAATTTCCATTTGGAAAAAATCAAAGCAAAGTATATACATTAGCACTTATGACTGCAAGCTCAACAGCCTGAGAGATCATAGGACGCTGACTGCGCATGCTCCACGCCAAGCACGGGCCATGCATGTTATCTTTGGGAGCAAGTGCGACAGCTGGTCTGCTAAGACTATGCCGGGTATTCAAAGCAGAAAGAGCCATACAAACCATCGAATAGCTGTCCCCTCCTTTGTAACTGTTTTCACTTTTTGCAAACGACCTCTTCATTGTCGCACGCATTCAAGGAAAGTCTACTGAGCAAAATGCCATAATGTTGACTACGTAGGACGAAATCGCAGTCACCATTCATTGTGCAATTTGCTATCACGAAAGGCTTGTATCTGGGAAAAAGTAAATTAAAATCAATATCCATATATATGTATAATATATATATATATATATATATATATATATATATATATATATATATATATATATATATATATATATATATATATATATATATATATGCGGGTTCTGTTACCACGGAACGACCGTCATCCATTACAGGTTTAAGTTACTTGCCATCGTTATATTGAAATATGGTCTATTAAATATTTCGGGAAAGTGGTTGCGATTTCTCATTCAGTATTAGAAGTTCGGACCCACATTTCAGACACATTTTTTTCCTCATCAGTTCCGCTAATAATCCGGGGCTCTGTGTATTTAGCCATGACGTATTACAGATGGAGGTGTGTCGCATATATATATGTATATATGCATCTGTATTCCGAAGGCATAAAATATTGATAACATGGGCTTATCTAATTATCTGTAGACAATGCAAGTATCGCTAAGCATGATAGACACAACAGCTTTTTGAACTCAGCGAGTTTTTGTGTTCAAGACCCAGTGTACTTTGATATGAAGCCACAGCACCATATGGCCGCTACGTGCTGAAAACAATACTACATTGTAAGGGTTGCCTTTAAACAGATAACTGTCAATAGTCGATAACAATATCCATATGTCATAAATCACTGGTTCTAGAGCAACCGTAACAACATGGTGCTTGCACATGCACTAGTGGCAACCTAACATTGCTGTAACTATTCAAACTTCCACATGCACTGCCGCCAGAGTATCCCGGGCACCAATACGAGGACATTGGGTTTCCAATAGTCGAATTAGTAAACCATAGGAAGTGCTCTTACATGACAGAGTATTGACCCTCTGCTCTTAAACCATGCTTCTTATGGTCCTACCTATCTGCACTTTTCTTTTGTCTTTTGGGACTATTGGCGGTAGCGGGTCTAAGACAGTTCAGGTGTTCTGTTGACATTTTGCACAAATAATAATAATAATAATAATAATAATAATAATAATAATAATAATAATAATAATAATAATAATAATAATAATAATAATAATAATAATAATAATAATAATAATAATAATAATAATAATAATAATAATAATAATAATAGAGCCAATGGACCCAGTGGTATTCGAACTTGAACGGCTTGCCTTAACCGTTACAGCATTGAGTCCGGTGGAACTGATTGCCCCTTTCTGTGCAGGCCGGGCCACTGATGCATGCACGGAAGGAGTGCACTTGAGGTTAGAAATTAGAATTCAATGCTGTCTTTTAGGTTTTTGAACAACATAAAATTCAAATTTTGAAGAAATGTTGCTCTCTTAAAATATATGCAAACCGCACGGTTGATGAAGAAGCCACCATTCAAATTAAGTCGGGGGATCCTTGTGTCTTTGCAAAGAAGAAATAACGCCGAGCTTCGCACGTCGCGGTTTCGTGTTCACTCACCTCGTCTTCTGTGCGTGGAAAGTTACACTGATATCGACGCATTGGCGTCTCATTGAAATGTATGTAAACAGGTATATAATAATTCATGCAAAACACGGATTTTTTCACATGAATTAGAGGAATATGTTCATCTGTGTACTATACGTTATATTATACGCACTTTGGATCAATTTTGTTTTAACAAGCATGCAACATATGACCGTGTCAACATATTGAATGCATCAACATACTTAGGGTGTGAGGAAGAGATTTTATTCAAGAACATGGATTGCACAATCTGTGTTTCACTTTCATTAACTGCCAAAATAGCTCGATTTGACAAGCAGACGATAAGATTGGTAGGCCAAAAGACGTTGTCCATGGAATTGTTGAACAAACAGGTTATTTTAATTATATACACACACACACACACACACACACATATATATATATATATATATATATATATATATATATATATATATATATATATATATATATATATATATATATATATATATATATATATCCGTATGGCGTGTTGACAGCGAAGTCTTTTCCTCATTATGTATGTAATTGCTAAAATGAATCACTGATCACATAAAAGCGGCCGTAAAACTTTCAATGGTCATGTTCCTGAGCAACAAACTATGTCGACAAAAGTCCTGCTTATAATATGGGACATAATCGTTATCACTGGTCCCAAGCTACATGCCGCATAATGCCGTGGTAAGGTTTCGTGATCTCAGGTGAAACATTGTCTTTCTTCTCTGAATCTTAATTTTCAGTATGGAAATTTACAAAGCGACAAAAAAATTCATTTATCTTTGTTACAGTTGTTTAAACTGAACCACAGTGTTACTTTACCAAATTCTTTTTTTTCTTGTGTGATTCCCCTTGAAGCTTTCAATAAAACAGAATGTGGTGCTTGAAGGAAATATTGTAAAATAACGCTGGTCTCAATCTACGTAGAAAATTATGACATTTACTTTGGTGTGCAACTAGCCGTTTCAATGAAATAGTCAACTGCACCTTGAAGATGCATGCAGAACAAATTCCTGTCGTTCCTCCACAAATATGTATATGCGCAATGTATTCTCGTTCCGCCGTAAATGTGCATATGTGCAGTGTATTCCTCTCGTCGAGGGAAAATACAGCTCTGTTCGAATTGTGCTAAATGCACCGAATCGTTTTAGTTCATAATTGCCAAGTTACTTGCAGAAGGCGTTGTTTAACTGCTATGTTGGAAAGGAAGTTGTGGAGAATGTCTATGTACATAGTGTGTGTTTCATCTGTTCTCTCCCACAAAATGACCAGCAAAAGCTGTTCTCAGAGAAGCAAGTTACAGTTTGGGTGCTATGTGTTGAGTTGGGGTACGATACGTTGATTGCGATGTGTCGAGCCACAATGGGCGATGCACATATAGGCTGATTTGGGAAGCACAGAGTTGCCAACTTGTGGCATTTTTGACTCTCAAATTTGACACATAATTGATATCATTTGATAATCTATCCAATCGCTTGGGAGTGTGATTTGCTCGGGTGAAGGAGGTGCTTTTTCGCATGACCGTACGAAAACATGGCGTACAACCTGCACCCAGAGAAAACTGAATTCACAACATGGGAGCAAAGAAACAGGAAGTTTGTTGTGTGGTATACGTATCAATGTACGTGTGGTAGTATAGCTATCTGTACACAGATATATCAATGAATGGAGCAACGCATCGTGTGAGACAACACCTGGCATTGCATCATTCTGTAATACAAATCCAAATTGTTAAAGGTTACCCGCGCCTATTCATATTACCGTCTCAAATGGTCACGAGATTAGACCGACGTGATATAAAATTACCCTGCGACATTTCTAATATGACGTGTTTCATTCGTGAGTAAACGAAGGGCCCAATAATGTTATGATAACATGTCTGTCTGTGCTCAGTTCTCCAGTGTCATGGCATTGCATGAAATACCATAACACTGCACAAATCCTAATATGATGTTTTTCATCAGTATTTTGTTAATGGGCGATCCGATGGTGTTGTAATAATGATAGCCGTGATAGTCCGGTTCTGGTGAATGTCAGCATGTGTGGATATTAGACATAGAGATATTTTAAAACAACATTTTCGACTACGATAAAATTGTGAATCGAAGATTGTTGAGTATGAACTTTATGTGACTCGCAAAATTCAGTTGAAGTATTTTCTAATATTAATTCCTTCAGTGGCAGGGGGTAAACTGGTTACACAGCTCTCTCTCTTTCTCTCTCTCTCTCTCTCTCTCTCTCTCTCTCTCTCTCTCTCTCTCTCTCTCTCCTATTTCTGTATTCGGTTGTGTATTGTGGTGTATATATACTCTATAGATAATTCTGACCTTTCCTATTGTTGAATAGAAATCAGCAGATTGGGTGGTGGTGCCAAAATGATATTTGAATATTTAAAATTAAAAATGGCAGGGTTGCACACTCCACTTCGGACATTCATTTCATATACAATAGATTTGCATCAATTTAGATATATTATATAGGCACATGCAATGTACAAAAAAATTAATTTAAAAAACTGTAAAAGTACAAAGACATTGCAACTTTACGGTTTAATCCCTTCCACATGTCACATTATTTGTCTTGATTGACCTGTTCTACAGACAGTATTCCACCAACCAGACTCTTCTCTCCACACACTCTTCTAGAAAGCGTGTGCGATAAAGTGAACAATCACGGTTACCAAATTACCGTGACCCGACAATGCCCTCAAGCCCGAAGAGGTGAAAAGCATCAGCCAATCGTAAAAAATGGCGAGTGAAATGCTTATGTCTACATGGCAAAACTATAATACCATCAGTGTGTCATCACTTTCAGAACTGGATCCTTGTGAAAAAGATAAATAACCCACAACTGCTCCACGAAGAACTTTCTGGGAAGATGCAGAGCGAGTGTAACAACAAGCATAGGTGAGGTTTCTGTTGCTTTGCTTAGGTAATATCTCGACAATCTTACATGGCTGAGAGTGAGTTAACATATTTCTCTGATCGCTGTTATTGAGACAAATCACGAGTGGTCGAACATCCTTTGCTCACATTAGTTAATATGTTGATGCCAGAGCGTCACAATTTAGCTCTAACAATGTTTAGGTCATGTGCTCTACAATGAGTTACTACTCTTGAATTTCACACTACAAAATGATACTTCATCCTCAAACATAGAATAAACAATAAATTTGCATCTACTTTACAGCAAAATCATATAATTTATGCTTTGTGCCAAATTTAGGAACACGGCATCATTTTGGCACGAAGGGAGAATGCAGGAAGACCATTGACATTGGTGGTGGCTGTGAACTTTGGTAAGTCTGCCGCAAATGCTTACAACTGATACTTACCAATAAGTAAGACTCAATTGTCGCATATTGCACCATATATACACCAACCTGAAAAAGGGCTGAACTCTAGAACGTTGCCTCCGAGTACCACGAAGATGCTTTAATTGCAGAGGAACGTTACCTGGTACCATTGTTTTCCTTCTTTCTAAATGGCATGTAACACAGCCATCTAGGAAATAACTTGGAAATTGGTGCTGAGCTTTGTGCTTTCGCCGATTTTTGTTCTGAGGTTTTGTTATTGAATATTTCAATAGGCGAGAAACCTGTATGTAACCAGTTTACTTTTCAAGCCTATTGCCATTGCTCGCCTTCATCTCCCTGTTTCCAACTTCTGCAAATATGCTGAGCTATATTATACATGTAAAACATACAGAAAACTACAACATCGAAAATGATATTTCAGGAAATAAAGACTAAAGCATCAAAGGTGATTTTTTTTTCAGACTATGGTGGGCGTCATTTTAAGGAATTGTGAATCCAGTATCTCATGTAAGTGAAGGTAGATTTTATCACAAATGGCGCTGAACTTCCAACTACCGAGAGGTCAAACCATTCTTATCAAAACTTAATGTTACGTGTGTGTGTGTGTGTGCGTGTGCGTGCGTGCGTGCGTGTGTGTGTGTGTGTGTGTGTGTGTGTGTGTGTGTGCGTGTTCATCACAATATACTGGGAATGACAAGTCATCCCAGCATTAAATTGATGGTATAAGTAGGTCAAAAATCCGGAAAAATGACTTTGTGGATCACAGAAATCAATAGCAACAAAAAACAAGAGAGAGAGAGAGAGAGAGAGAGCCTTAGTTTGCAATCTCTCTCTCTCTCTCTCTCTCTCTCTCTCTCTCTCTCTCTCTCTCTTTCTCTCTCTCCCCCCCCCACGCATATATATGTGTGTGTACATATACATACACAGTTGATATGTTAAATATTGGGAGGTTCTTTAGAATCTGGATATTGTTTTTCTGTGGTGGTGGGTTGCCAACCCCCACCCCACCCCCACACACCCCTTTTTCTTATGGGGGGGGGGGTTCTTGAGCATATAAAATTTAGTTCATATACTGAAAGTAACTCGTTTTTATTTCGGACATCCTATGAAAGACCCGGGGACTCATTCCAAAGGAAAACCAAATCTTGCGTCATTTTAAGTCTTCCATTGATCACCTTCAACTTTAACTGGATGTGAAAAAAATGAGGAAACTTACTTGAATTCTTGTTGTGGTATCAAAATATTTATATGGATTAACTTTTCAAGTGTCAATTTCGCCAATCATCGATGTGCTGTGAATTTATAAAACTACATTGCTACTGTTTCTAAGCCGACCTTTCATTCAAACTGCCAACATGCCTACTGTGCAAGAGACTGTAAGAATAGTCCGTATCAGCAGCTTTCGTTGGCCTGTTGTAGGTGGAAAGCTGTTGCCTCAGTCAAAAACGAAGGACTGAAAGAGTTAGAACAAATGACTATAAGAGTTTATTTCTGGTTAGCTTAACAGTGTCAGTGGGTGAATAAATGTACTAAATGTATAAATTCCGACGGTTCATGTGATTAGTCATTAATGAGTGCAAACAGGCAGATTGATGAGAGTCCAAGTGGCATAACTGGTTACATGAAGAATTGGTCATCGACTGACGAACAAATCAATAAGACGGAACTGACTGGTTGAGTTTGATGATACCGTTGCATTTATGGGGTTTGGGACGCCAACATATTTACACAGCAATTTGTTGATACCCTGCGGTGATAAATGCAACCATTAAAAAAATGTTTGTTTTTGTGATGTCACATGTATAATTACTAAAGGGCGTCGCACCATAATTATTATTGTGGCTAAACCAGGTTACGTGTGCATTGCATTAATTATGGATGTTCAGCAGGTAGGAAGGGCCAGTGTACGGTGTAGCCTGGTCTCGTCTGGCCTGCAGCCAAGCTTCTAGCCAGCAAGAGCCGCCTGTCATTACCAATATGCGCAGCATACGTGTCAAGACAAATCAATATAACGTTGATGTAATAGATGGACGATTTTTGCAGGAAATACTGCTTGTCAATACTGTACATGAATGTGCTATTGAGCAGGCAAAAAGTAATATTTTAAAATTAAAAAGGTGATAAGCCCCAGGCAGAGGGTAGTGGTACACGTTAAGGTAACTATGTGAATCAGCATTGGTTTACCGTGCAATATTGACGTGATGGTATACAGGTGAATGCTGTTTGGCCTTTATACCATTAATTGCCCAATAGATCTGGTTGTTGAACTACGCAATGGCCAGGTTCACCTTGCAGACCGTTGCGTGGCAGCCGGACATCAGTTCCGTTGCCATGGCAGCGGATCAAGGCCAACAATATCAGATCTGAAATCCAACAATGGCAGTGTCCACAGAAAACTTTAATCTGCAACTAGCCTTACATTGGCTCCTTGATTCGGGATTACAGCGAAAGATGACAGAGCCTTATCTGTAGGTCTACCAGGCCAATGATGAAATTATGACCACAGTCGGCAGGGGTGTCTGGCACTCGTGCACTCAACACCCTACAGGATATTCTCTTAAGTTCAGATCATCACTGCCTGTCATCGACTAAAGGTGTACGGCCAAAGAGCAGGGAATGAGGTTTTTCGTTTCAAAATATATTTATATTTGTCACAATTGCAAGGAGAATATACACGGCCCATAGTTTGCTTAAAGGTACAGTGCAAGGAATCATTTTGACTTCACGTGTCCGGCTTCAGTTTCTGCTCTCTGTCACTAGCTGACCATAATGTCTCTACGGTCCCAGCGAATGACCGCATCCACAGATAAGAAAAAGAAAAACAGTGCTTGCTACCAACCCGCCCAATCAGGTTGCCCATTTAGTTCAGCGTTTACTCATCCCAGTGACACAAGGAGTCTTCCCAACTTTCGACTGATCATTCTTTTACAAGCTAAAGATAGTCATTTCAGGGATTGTTGAGATTCTAGAAAAACATTTTCTCTTTTGCCACGTCACGACATTTGATTGCACTTGTCAGAATACCCATCGCATTCAAGAATTACATCTTGCACCAAAAGTGGAACCAGTCACTCCAGGCTAATAACTCTCTCGAACATGTTGTCATTTAGTGGTGAAACAATTCTACGGTCGATAATGGCTGAAAAGCTAATTTTCATAAAAGGAAAGGAAAACAACGCATTTTAGTTTCACGTCTCACCAGAGTTAATGCTTTTGAAAAAGCCATTGCACACTAATGTTATTTCAGTTCTAGGTCATCTATTATTATTATGCAAGACATGGGTATATAAGCTGAATTTTACATTTGCATGTATGTGTCTTTAAAATAAGTCAAGTGAAGATAGTATTTTTTCTCTGACACAGTGATACTTTCATGCTAAAATAAAGCAGTTTTCCATGAGAAATCGAATTATGATCGCGGATTTCTTTTCCGTAGTCACCATTACCATCACCTGTGACATCATATCGTTACGCCTATCACTCGTTATCACCTGTAACACCGCCATGTCCTTTTCAGTGTGACATTTTCATATTGGCCATTTCCACGTCAACAATATTGTCGGCAGCATCAGCCTAGTATGTTCATTAGCAAACGTTTGACGGTCAATATTTATCAAGCAGACATGAATACCTGTATGTTGACCACAACCATGACCGACGAGCCAGCAGCTGCAGCTGACACGCTACAGCAGGCACGTACAATCCACTAAAGCCTCCTTTGGGCCAAAGTTTGGCACAACAGTATCTACACAGCATAACGTGTAACGGCTTACGCCAAATTACCTGGAAAACGCCTCATAATTATACGGAATTATAGATTCTGTCATAGGGTCCTACAAACCTAATAGAAGATATGTTTATATGTTTCCACTTCATCGCCTCGTGACGCTTGACAAAATAATTTTATGAAGGGAACACATTGTGTCAGCATGGAGCTATCATTAGGGGAGCTTGGCATGATATCAGCGACCCCGTTCAGGTTTCTGTCGGTCGCCATCTATGCTAAACCAGTTTGTGGTCAATTGGATTTTAATACTGCACCGCTCTGAAACAACGATGAGCCAATGTTATGATATTTCACCAAGTTGGCGTAACACCATTAACGTATAAAGTAGTGGTCGTGGCTCTCAGCATAGCCACGATGTGTTTCCGTTTTATTATATCCGGGTCCTATGCTGACCTTAATAAATGTGTGATTACAACCTCGATCGGTCCTCGACGGTGTCACACTTACATGTCTTGAGTCAGCTGACCTGAGCACCACACAGTACTCCTTGTACACTGACATTGCGTCAAGCACTGTTAGTTTAACTGGTGTTCATAAATTGTGTTTGAAAAAGAGATCCAAAACACGCCTTAAATTCAAAATTTATTCAAAAATAAAAGAGAAACCTATAACGCCCACAGCGTCTCTGTGTGCAAAATTTTGTTCTGTTGTCAGTCACTAAAATTATTAGGACATGCATGTTATAAAATTTTTATACGTAGAGGAATTGGACAGTTCATTATTATCTTGTCATTTTTTGACCAAGTCAACAGCTCCATATCGCGGCCACAATGATATATGCAGGTGGTCGAGACAATGCTGACATCTGGGAGCGTACCGCCTCAGTTCTCCCATTTCATACCTGTTTGAAACAACTGATAGAGACCCACAATGCAAGAACTTGAAACAGGCGGTACATGAAACTGGTTGGTATCGATTTGTTTGACAGAGAACGAGATGGTTCATCTCCATGTAGGCCTATTCTTGCTGCTCAGATTTCTAATGTTATTCTGTGTAAATGTCTCCCACCTCCAACATTCATTTTTAATGGTGTGAGACATTACAATCTGGCAATAGAGAGCACATACAAAAGTAATTATACGACAGTCACGACGGCCTGCAGCGAAATGCAAGGGCAACCTGCTTTAGCAAATTAAAACAAGAGGACACACACAAACTATCAACATTTTAATAATAACGTACTAGAAATACTTTGCATACACAATTAATTCCTTTTATTTTCAATGCTTGTGATTGACTTGTGCGTTTCGTTTTCGGTTGGCGGGGGGTAGAATGATGATGATGATGATGATGATGATGATGATGATGATGATGATGATGATGATGATGATGATGATGATGATGATGATGATGATGATGATGATGATGATGATGATGATGATGATGTGTTGTTGCTTCGCCTGGTTTTTGTAGTGGGTGAGTGTCTGTTTTCAATTTTGCATGCAACTTTGTGGGGTCTTGATGTCTGTCCTCGCTGCATGAGCATAAAAGTGAAATGAAATGAAATCTATTTGGCCGAATTAAAAAATATTTCACAAGAAGAAAAATTTATGATGAACATACACTTCCATGAAGACATAATACAAGTACAACAATTAGGCCAGAAAGTCCGTTTAAGAAATGAAACATCAAGGGAGAGAGAAAAGAACGAGAACGTCAATGACTGTGACCTTTGGTGGTAATATAACATAAAACTATTCAAGGATGTATGATTAAAATTGACCTGCAGTTGTAATAACTGCATTACAAATATCCCAAGATTATGTATTATATCAAGACTGTGTATTATATCAGCGTAGCCTAATTCTAGGATAACATTTTATTTTCCGAGACCGGAGAGAAACCAAAATGAGGGGGAAATTTCACCTAATTAAACGAATAGAAGTGACTTCTGTGTTTTTATTTTTATACATTAATCAAAAGCTGTCTGCTCCACAGGCATCGTGTGGACACTAATATGACACTTTATGGCCAAAACGTCCAGGTTTCTACCCGAGCAATTTAGCTGCACCAAAGTGATATTCGTGGCTGTAATCTCGTTCCAACACAACCTATGAGCTTACTTTAAAGAATTTTTATTTAATTATGAAACTATTTATTGAATTTTGCTATTCTACGAAATACGCATGTCCTTATGAAAGAAACAAACGAAAGAAAAGGAAAACGAGGACAAAGAAACTTGACCTCAGTCCACGAGATGACAAGAATTTTGACACCAGTGCCTTAGGTAAGATCCAAAAGTACACCATCGGCTACACATGCAGCATTAAGAATTTTGTACAAAGTGAACAATGAGCATAGCTCTGATCTTCACACCTCATCAACTTTAGGAAACGAGGAAAATAATGACATGTATGAATCTAAAACGCCAAAAACTCGTATTTGACCAGTGGAAGATCATGTCCCAGAGAAACTTGGTTCAGTGGGAACGATACTGGTTCAGCGGGCACGATATAAGTTATATCAAAGCAGCTGTGTACTGGTTCACCAATAAAGTGGTCAGTTTGCTAAAGGAAAAAAAGGCATAAATGATAAGTATCGATTAAAATGTGTATATCGCACGGTAATGGCAGAAGGTCAATGACCAACATGTGTGTGACGTCAGCAGCAAGAGCAAGTAGAGCAGGTGCCACCAGTTACCACATCTTGCATAAGCGTTCCTGCCTGCACTACGTAACATTTCACAGCGTTACGTCACCCAGACGTCTGCGGCTCAGGTCATGGCCGACAGCAGACATAACACAGCATGACTAATTATATGATTCACTGCAGATTGTATTGTGCGTGTGGCCAGCCAGGACAGGACAAAACCAGACTCCATTCGCTCAACTATCGAAGAATGTATACATAATGACTTTTCACTTGAAACTACCAGGCAATCTTTCCGCGGTTTGTCGTCTCATGATTGAGCAGTGGGCGGGGAATCGTGAGGCATATGTTTACGTTATTCTTGAATTTCAGTGCTTGTGGGGCATGTGTTAAGTGATCCATGACATCATAGATTTAAAGACTGGTGACGTGCTGTAATGGAACAATTTGATTACATGTTTGATTAAGACACCATAAATACTTCATTCTCCTTTGGGTCTCACCCTAAGGTGTCATTTCTGGGTATATTCATGAAGCCAGATCTCCCAAACCTATAAAAAGTGTCCAGTCATGGCCAGTATTACTGTTATTAGCTGTCATTTCTCGACACGTTATATCAAGGATTAAGCAGATACAAAGTATATTTTGTGGCTGCGATATCCTCATTTATGATTAACATGGAATGTACACTTTTATCTGAGGTATATTTGAATAGTAGAGTCATTTCTTTTCAATCATTGTTAATTATTTCTGATGTTTTGTTACCAAATGTCACCATGGCCGCTGTGAGTTTTAGATACACTATTGATCCGTAACGTATCACGATATTTTACTCTGCATATGTGCAAAACTTGTAACACCCTCAAAAATATAAATAAATTAAATAAATAAATAAATAAATAAATAAATAAATAAATAAACAAATAAATAAATAATAAGATTGCACTGATAAATCTAAGATTTTGTCATATGTAGCATAACTGTACATATGAGTTATTAGTACACTGACATTATGCGTTACCTGTGGACGACACTCAGCACTGCCAGGTCCATGAAAGTAAGAAATAATGGACTTTTTTTATTGTGTACCAAACGCATTTTTCATCGATACAAGTATCATGCTACAAGAACGATCACCGGATTTTTTTTATCATATCAACATTTTGCATTGCTTTTGTCCATGTTTAAATAAGCAGTGACGGAAAACCTTTTTTTTTTCTTTTTTTTTCTGAAAGGCAAGAGAGAGAGCCCAGACAGGAGACACTGAACACATGAGAGAGACCTCACAGACAAGTGAAGTCAGCAAAGAAATTAGCTTGGCAATTCCATGACGCCAGAGCTGTGTGTAAGCTAATAAATCCCATTAATCGTGCTGCTTTCTATACAATTCTTTTATAATTCTTTCCATTGTTTAAAATTACACCAAAGTCTGCCATTATAAATATACATTTGGAAATGTATACATTCTTTTGAATGAGAACTACTTTGTTGGAGAATATATATTCAAATTTCGAACTACAACTGAGCACTAATCCAAATGTTGGTACAGCCTCCACCACAAAGTGTCCTATTAAATGTGCATGGAACATTTTACACCTTCAAGCCTGTTGGTTTTCCAAGATTAGTTTTCGACTAAACGTTCCTATGCGTGATGTTACACTACTGGACCTTGCTTCTGATACTATTGGGCAAACAAGAGAATGACCATCGTTTTCCACGTGCAATGAGTTTCGCTTGAGGTGACACCTTGTGATGACGACTGCATTAACAACCTGGGTGAGAGCTATTATTGTAGTGCTTCCATTAACCCCCAAAAGGGGGTATATCACCATTTCAAAATCTGAAATACCCTCTGAAAAAAATTCTAAGGAGTCAAAAGTCTTGTTTATTTACATGTAACAGGCCTAAATGGTGAAAATCTAGTCTTCTCTCCTGAACTTCCCTTCTACTCTTGTGACCTCTGAAAAATTTTCCTGGCGGAAACTGTTGCACATAACTATACACGCCAAATCTTCTGTTGTTGAAAATTGTTTGACCAGAATGCAGATCAAAATGTGAGAAAATATACTATTTCTCGTTGATTGGTCTATCTATGGTTACGAACAACTAAAAATATCCCTTTACAAAAACTGCGACCAGGTTTAGGAGACAAGAGAGAAGCTACAGACAAACCATCCCGTGAGAGATGTGCGTTTCAGTGGAAGATTGATATCACTGCAGATTGTTTTATCTGAGCTTGGAACAATACAGGCCATACTACCAATCAATGACTTCAAAAAATATCACAGAAACTATTATTCGTATGTAGTTGAAAAGCGAAAACCCGTTCTGAAAAACAAGAATTGATGTGAAACGCAGACAGATGCAAAATTAAAATGATTAGCAGCAATATACATAAGGGCTGAATTTCCTAACCTAAACTCGTATGAAAGAAATCAGGGTGACTGATAGCTGATCAGATATATGCATAAAACCAGAATCTGAGACGCCATGAATACTGCATTTCACAAAAAAACAACTTAATTGTGGTAAAAGGGCATGTGATCTCTGGTCTTACCCGAGACATTTTACCTCTTTGCATTGAATTATGACACTGGGGTTGGTTTGGGTGCAGAAAGATATATTGCTATGTGCAGTTTTCAATTGTAATAGACAGGAAATGGCAATGATGCCCACATGGCTTAAATTTTCATTTGCAACATTTCAGCAAACAACCTTGACATGTGCATCTCTTTGATATCAGCCATATAAGCATCTCTGCTGCACATTCTCTGTGAGGTTTGTTGTCTATGTAGATTACAGGGTATCTGATGCAAACTTTTCTCGCTTGCCAGTGCAGTGGGTAAAACTTATAAGGATGGAATGAACGGTTGCTGTTTAGAATCTTTTAAAGTCTTCCTTGTGTTGGTCAACAGCAGTCTTGGCTCTACAGTCTTATTTTACTAGACTGGACCAGGATGTTACTAAAATGAGACGTTTGATTCTCGTTATCAGAGTTACTCGACAAATTGCATTGTAAAGTCTTAATTCCTGTGTTGAGTGGCTTTTGCCCACAATCTGTGTGTGGTCAGCTCTGCTGAGATAGCAACCTAGCTGATGATGATTCACTTGCAAGATATGCAAGTTTGTTTGTTTTTCAACAAGAAAAAGTGGAAATGTGTGCAATCTGATGCATGTTTCAGTTTTCATATGAGGACACCCTTTGCACCAAACATTGGCCAAATGTACCTGAACTAAACTTTGTCTCTTTGATCTTTTCCCGTATAGCAATCCTTTTCCTTGATTTTTCCTTTAGCAAGCATAAAAACAGCAAATTAGATCTACCAAGCTGAGATGTCCTTAATAATAATGTTTCTGTTAACACTAGTCGTCCAGAGCCTCATATAAAGTTGTTGACTCAGCTTGATTTGGAGTAGTAAAGGTTAGTGGTTGCTCTCAACGACAACTAGCTCAAAAATGTATGGCAGTTTAAGTGAACAGAAAATTGGTCATGAATTGTCTGGTTACTTTGTCATTTATCGAAAAGGAAGGACCCGTTAACATATGTAGGACTGGCAGACAGCCTACATTTGGTCGGAGTTGGACACGATTCCGGCCGTGAGATTGCTTTTACGAAGGTTGGCACGCAAATGGTCATGTGATTTGTCTACTGCTATGGACAGTGGATATGTGTTTACCTAATACATTCCTGTGTTCTTAAAAATTCACCCTGAGGATGTTCTCCTAGGTTTCCAGACAGTCCAGTTAAACACAACACAGGTAACTGCCTCAGCATAGCTAAACTTTCACCATTTATACACGGTTTGCTCAATGCCATCAATAACAAGATAGAGGCAAAACAGATACTGTGATATATATAATATATATATATATATTTATATTTATGTATATACTGAAGTGATCAGGGTTAACAAGCACTCGTGGTGTGTATGTCAAGTGGTCAGGTGTGGCAGATGGGGGTATGTAGGACCGATGGCACAGCCTGCAAGTAATTACATGTACAATACAGAAACCCGTTCATGTCACTGCGACTACAAATACTTAAAATATTAACAGAGTGTGGACCCTCACAAAATTATACCCATCGACAAAATTATTACAAACTTTGGCCCATTTGAGGTATATCTATTGTGGCAACCAACCAACCCCACCAACATGGAATTCAAAGTATGGTTTATCCACCAGTCATAAATACAGAACCTTTATTTACATTTCAATCTTTGCTTCACTTCTTTTACTTGTCAAGTCGTAACTTTACATGAGAAGCCCCTCCCATTGACCCTCGTCCCCAAACCCATTTACCCGAGACACCGTATAAAGATCCCCAATGGGATGAACAAGAAAACAGTACGCCAACGTGTGTTGCATACCCTGAATACAACAAATGCAACCAAGCATTTCTGGGACTGCGCACCCATTGATGAACACAGCTGGCCGAGACTACACTTAATATAAACCAAGAGCCATAACATCTAGACTGTACACACACTGTTGGAGAGAGTATTTGCTGAGAGGTTACTTCAGCCACTTCACTTTGTCAAAGTACACCATGGCAGACCCATTACATATATCACCAACAGATAAGCTGTCCCCTACAAGCGGGTCAGCCAAGGTCACTTGAGGTCACAGGCAAGCTTGGCCCTTTTTATTACGGAGGATCCCCCCCCCCTCCCCTTTTTTTGTTACACCTGAGTAGAAGCAAGTCGCAGTATTTACAAGTTGTGCACACGGACCCAGTGAATCCCCTGAGTGCAGCCCCGCATCTGCACACACACAATACTCATGTCGTACAAAATAGATGGACATCAGAACCACCTCATGCTTAAAACTTACAGTGTTCAAGACGACCACGTCAACAACTGTCTCTGGCACCGGTACACAGTCATTTTGGGTCTCTCCGTCTCAGCAGCCAGCGCTCCTGCCTGGTAAACACCATGTGGCAGCATCATCTTATCACGATCCCGTGGCGTCTCACAAGGCTATATAACAACCTAGTCCCATTCTCTTGAGATAAAACAGCACGATAATGAAATATACCCGCAAACGTCCTGAGAAAAATATTCAAAGTCATCAGTCAAAGAGTATATGACGAGGTCGATATAACAGTTATGCAAAACACATTATTAGCGCACAATTGTTTGTAAGTCACATAAGGCATCTCCTTGCTTAAACTTGACCGTCATGCGACAGCTAAAATGAAAACTTTGGCGAGGAAAATAGAGACGAATTATCTATTCATGTGGGGGATCTAATGTGAATGTGTACATTTTGGGGAACAATTCGACATGATTCTCGGCAAAGTATCATGCACAGAAAAATGAATAGTTTGTCTACACTACAATTAAAACAAGAATGAATGGCCACCTGGGTAGATACCTTTCACACTGGTTCACTTTCCACTGATCTACGTATCTTGCGATTCATCTTTCTCTCCTGTCATTAAGCACATGAAGGTACCCAAATATATAAAATTTTGTGCCCCTCAGTGCACTATAAAACGTCTCTTTAAAAATGTTTCTCTGGGGGAAAATATAAATTAGCCTTCACACAAATTTACATACAACTGGGTGTCCCCATAATAAAATAACATTCAACCCCCTTGCCTTGCACTTTCTCTGACAACTATATGCAACAGGTGTGTTTGACATAAAGAATGACTGTTAGACAGCATATTTTGATATTGAGGATTAACTGTTGTACAACATACACCTCAATTTGGCAGTTTCATTTTTCAAAGCAGCAACTTCTACTCTCAGTTTCAAATTTTCCTGTTCCAAGAAAGCAGCTCTAATGGCAATTTCATCTTCCTTAGCTCTTCTGGCATCCCTAGAGCGCTTGGCGGCCTCATTGTTTTTTCTCCTCCTTTCCCAGTACGCTTGGTCCTTCTGCTCCTCCGGAAGGACACGAGGTCTCTTACGGCTGTTATTGAGTTGAGTGGTACTACTGGTGGTAGGACTAGTCACTGAGGTAGGTAATGTGGCAGTCTTAACTGCGGGAGCTGAAACATTTGAGGTAGAAGTGGTGGAGGTGGTAGCAGTACTGGTGGTGGTTGAAAACCCTGAACTAGTGGAGCTTATTTGAGGTCTGTCCCCGTCCGCAGAAGCATCATCGCTATCTGAGGTCAGCCCGTCATGGCCAGATGTTACACTATCATTTTCTTTTGAGTCCCTGCCACCCGAATCCTGAATACTGTCCCGGGAATTTTTGTTGAGCAGTTGCTGTCTGTACTGATTAAACATCTCCTCAGAGCCCACAGACAGCGCCTGTACTGTGGCCACGTCTAATCCCGGTAAGGGCATCATGCCCGGAATGCCAAAGTAGCCTAGAGGTAGAGACAGAGGGTCTTTCGGGTAGGCCTTAAAAGGACGGGTTGATTTTAGCCCCTGCATACGTCGTGGGTCCATCATAAAGGGCACGGTTCCCATCAAACCTGAGTTCGGCAGTAACCCTGCATGTATTCCCGGTATAACACCCGGGGAACCTGACACGGTCATACCTGGCAATGTTCCCGGCAAAGCAGTTTGAGGTTCACCAATTTTATCTTCTTCCTCCGGTGTGTGAGGTTTATCGGGTTCTCCCGGTACTCTATCTAAAATCCCATTCACATGGTTCACCTTCTCCTGTTTTACTGATTTTGAGTCTGAGTCTATATTGTTTGTTTTCTTTTTTATTGAAAAGTCTAGTGGTGCATCATAGTCTGTTCCCTCATTTGATGAAAGATCACTACACCCATTTTGCATCGAGTGAGAATGTTGTGAGTCATCCCGGGCCTCACGACCGGGACTCAGGGGCTCTTTTTTCATCTGTTTCGGTACTCCCCCCTCGCCATGCTGTGCCATGCTTGCCCGTCCACCTTGTTGCCAACACAGCGAGAAGGCAATCTTGGAAACCAGGTCAACTCTCAATGGTTCTCTCCGTTGCAACCTGCAAATATACAATATGTAACGTTATGAATCGACTGACCCTGCATAAAAAATATTATTACCATTGTTATTTTTCCCACTGTTTTCACACGTGGGTGAATAAAAAAATGTGTATTATGAGCTTTGAATGCCGTCAGGGAGTACCTGTCCACAAACTTGCATGTTTTGCTATTACGCATCGATTCCCTCCCTCAAAGTGATTCATTATTCTCCATTTTCAAGCATGGTAGATCAGGACGCTCACATATACCCGAACTGTCCTGTTTAGAATCCATTACAGGCTAACTGCAGTTTATCCTCACACTGACCTGACCACGAGCAGCTTTTGGGCCACCGCTTGACCCCTGATGACCGTTTGGGGGAGGTGGGGGGAGGCAGCAATACTCTATTTTGGGCGGTAACATACATACATGCCTGGCAAACTGATACGCTGCACTCAATAAGTTGACACATCGCTGCATTTTTTTCATATGATAGTAAACAGTTCATAGAACTTTACCTTACGTTCGAACCAAATAGTGCCTTTTCGTCGAAATTAAAGAATCTTGAGGCTGGTGGCGGTATATTTCCAGTAATTGATGTTGTAATGACCAAGTCTTGTCCCGATCTGAACTGTCGACCTTAGATGACGCCAGCAACGTGACTACATGCAAATGATGTGCAAATTCACGTAATCCCAAATTAACTAACCAATCATCCAACCAGGTACAGCTATATGAGTGCAGTCAGGCTTGTTTAGCTAGCTGTTATAGAGGATAGTACATGCGTTCTGATTGGTTAGAACCACTTTAGCGCTGAAAGGTTACGTAAGGACAAAGATATTGCATGAAAAGGCCAAAAGGTGATAGCCTCGTTGTGGAATTGTAAGACCTGTCCTGCTTGCATACGTTGCCCTGAATTTTGCGCAAGATTGGAGTTGCGCAATACAAAAACAACAGCCTACGCAACCACGTCCACATGGAACCAAGCGAACTCCCTAGCACCAAGAAGGCTACATAAAAACTGTCAGAAAATCGATAATCCAGTCAAAATACAACTTGTTACTCGTAGCGACCCTGTGCTTGTAATGCAATTCCAACAGTGACGGTCAATAATGTGTGCCCCAAACAGCTGGTTCCCGGTCAAAAGTGGGATGACTCTTCAAATGTTGATCTCGTGTTCCCACACTGCACGACACTTTCATAATCGGTTGCTTTAATGTTATGAATTGTGGAACTCATTGATAGCTCAAAAGGAAGAAACTGACAGAAAACGGCCGCACAGACAGACAGTGAGATGTGGTCGTGTGTAACTGACTAAATCTGCACTTCATTGAAGGCCAAGAGAGGCCACGGTGGAGGTCACTTTGGGGCATTTCTATTACTGCGGTTAGATCATTCACCCAAACATACTTGTAAGCAAACTGTTCAAGTAATCTGCAGATTGTCTTTTACTTTGTAACCAAATACACTTTTCAAAGACAGACATGGATAGTCGACAGAAGCCAACAAGTCGCCACTTGCTTTCTGATCCCAATTACGTGTTATTGCGTCCTGACATTTGCTGTCGCTCACTGACCTGGGTTGGCCCAGGCGACCCACATTACTGCTGTTATTAATAGCAGCTATTCAGGTATGTGTATGCATGTATGTGCCGGTTTGGTCGTTGCGTATACGCAGGCCGGTCATGGTTGCGTTGGTCCTTTGTGGCTGCAGGGCCATGACAATTAAATGATTTCTGTGCTGATGGCATGCCGCATGGCTCAACGCACTGCTTGATTCTCAGTGCCGCTGCCACAGCAATCCGGCGCTGCGTTGCCGGCTGCCGGGCAGATCAGACGATAAGTAGACCATTCATCGATCGGCGTGCAATATGCGAGACAGAAGTTACGTAACTTTGAGAACGTTAATAGCCTTCCATCAGATGTAGGGCAACCGAGGTGAAAGAGGCACAAGAGGACTCTTAGGTCACGGGGCAAGCCTGGCTAGGACCGGCTGCCCAGGAAATATATATTGTAAGCAATAAAGGAGAGTGAACAGGAGACAATTGCCCAGGGGCTCCTATCAATGGTCGTCAGCAGATCCAGCAAAATGTTACGCAACACTATGACCGGGATCACAGATCTTGTAATTCTATCAGGAAATCTAAACTGAGTTACGTCAGACTAAATTGAGCCGATAGACACAGGCATATAGCTCCATATGACACCTAGGGTATTCATGTATCAAATGCACAAGCATCACCATTCATGATGTTTATGAAATCATGCAGTTAATGGACAAAAGACAAAGTGCAAACGATGTCGATGTCAAGTTCACGACGTCTGTGCAGTCGTGTTTGATGTTCCACATGTGCTGTGCTTCAATACATTTTGAGTCAACTGGCTTCTCATTGCCAGGAACAGCACACGTGGAGTTTGCAAACTTAGTTTTGTTGGTAGCTCTATCGTATATCCCACCAAAAGGCTTTACCAAATCTGACTGTTGTGGTCGCAACACGCAGAATTCGTGTAAGGAGAAGTCAACTTTTGGTCAAATCTGCCGACCTTTAATTGACTGACACTATCTTTAACTTACGATGATAACTGGAAGTTGACAGGAACCTTAAAAAATTACCCAGACTGAATTAGTAGCGATTGTTTATCGTGACCCTACGTTAAATAACTTATTCCGGTTGATTCAGACAAATAGAGACAAAGTATGCATCATTATTAAACAAACTACATAAAACCAGATCAACATGTGGCCCATGGCAGTGCACACCTCGCCAAGGTATTTAGGACAAACTCTTGCAAGTTGTGGCCCGGTAACGTTTTTTGATAATGGAGGCATTTATCATTTCCCTATCCTGGTGTTTGTCTTCGCAAAGGGGATGATCTCGGTTCTTACAAAATGGTTCAGCTGCTGACAACAGGTCACCCAATACATGTTTATTCTAGAGTATAAAGGTAAAATGCGCCTAGTGCAGTGGACTGATCAGACGTATCAAAAGGCCACGTGGAATCAAAGAAAAATCCCAGGGCCAACGAACTATAATGCTGCAAACTATCTTCTTCATAATCACTTTTTCAGTTCCATCAAACCTTATCGTGGTGGTTGTGTGCCTGGCCTAGTCATCAAATGAATATTCAAATATCTCGTCACGCGCCAGACTCGGACAAATAAAGCGCCTTGGATTGTGTCTCATTAAATTTGGCTGATACTTACACCCTGAAAAAGTACAAAAACAATTATTCATTTTGACCCAAGTCAGGTAATATAATTACATATGTTGTTTATAGTAGGGACCAATTTCGATAGTACGAAAGTGATTTCCAATTACATCCAATTTACATGCACAAATTAAAGTACAATTGTTTTGAATTGTATATGCTTATAATAGATACTTCCATTGTATTGGAACTAATGTTTTCAATAATAATAATAATAATAATAATAATAATAATAATAATAATAATAATAATAATAATAATAATAATAATAATAATAATAATAATAATAATAATAGTAATAATAATAATGTTTGATGCCGACAATATATACAGAGACATAAATTAATATTAACAGTTAATAGCAATGAGTGCAAATAAACACTGCTAGGCTTATAGGCACTCATACATTGGAAAACAAACATTCAATTTTACGCGTGGCAATAAATTTGTGCAATTATTTGAAATCAGAGCATACATTTATACACATCATTTGAATATAACTATTTATGAAATGCTCAAAGGCGGTTGAAAACTTTTTAATGTTTGCATATGTTTCACTTCACTGGAGACAGTGTTTTATGTGCTAGGGCTTCTGCATGAAATACAAAATGTATAGATAATTTGTTGCGCACCCAAGATGAACTTTTAAGTACTGTCTAAAGCATTATTTATGAAACTAATTATTACATTTAAACATTAGTCAAAATATCTGATAAGTGTCATTTACTTAATTTGAACATGAAAACACAATCAAACTGCCCACATCAGCTTGCAAAAGAATGTTTGGAAGGTTTCATAAAATTAATTATTCCATTTTCTACAGTATTGTAACTGGATTGATAGTGGTCTTATAATTAGTAACCCAGATAACATTTCCAAATTATGGTTTCTCTATATTGAGAAACATGTATGTTGACCAGAAAATTTGAAGCAATGTTTCACTTTTTTAGTACATTTTTCATTACGTTTTTCAACTCAACAGGTTTATTACATTTATTGCCATCGCCTTTGCTGTCATTCGCGCCGAAGTCCTACACCTGTCGTACAGGCGCAAATTTTCACCTCGGCAGTCATTCTCGACGATGTCCTACAGTATAAGCGCAAATCTTCCTGGCGGCTTTACTTCCAAAGCTTCAACATGCGTGACAGTCAAAAATGCAATTTTATTCTTAATGTTTTTATCCTCTCCGTTTCAGCAGGTTGGGGAAAAAATTTGTACCAATGCGATTTTGGAAAATGAAGTCCGCACAACTTTTATTTTGTATCAATTCGGAAATATTTATGCCATGAAAAATCATGCTTATGCAGTACTATGTTTTCTGTGATATCGCAAGCTCAATATGTCATAAAATTTCTTGTTGCTAGCATTTTGCTTTTATTTCCAGGTGTAATAGACATTAAGAGTAGCCACTGAAATATGACTAATGTGAAGGGATAGCAGGATTCGTGCGAGTGCGTAAACACTCCTTAGTTGTTACCAAACTTTAAGCTATTGCACCACTCACAAATTTCACACCACCTTAGCTTAGACAATCAAGATCTTGGTCTTTCATTTATCAGAGTAAGCATAAAATGCGCGTCCAAAGTTATCTCAACATGTATCTTGTAACCCACATTTAAATTTGCTGCGACACTCGTGACGTCATGTTTCATTCGCCGTTTCGAGATAAACAGGAAAATGATGCAATATGTGGCTTTAAAATCATGCAAGAACTGATAGTAAATGACGTATATGGTAAGGCCGTGTGAGGACATGTGACATAATCTTATCTTGTCAAGCCAATTAACATGACGTCACTTTGGACTTCTGTATCATGACACAGCAAGTATTGTCCTGTTGCATTTAATTGGTGCTGAATATACAGGACAATAAACCACTTGTATACTTGAATGAAGATAGTTGACCAGCAGGTCAAGAAGAAGAAGAAGAAGAAGAAGAAGAAGAAGAAGAAGAAGAAGAAGAAGAAGAAGAAGAAGAAGAAGAAGAACAACAACAACAACAACAACAACAACAACAACAACAACAACAACAACAACCTGTCTGACTAAAGTCCGGACACTGAAGGTGTGCCAAGGTATTGTCCCAGATTAGAGCACATTTGTGTTTGAATTCCAGGGTACCGGAAAACCAATATTTCTTGAGAACATGGAATATTACACGAGCTGTGCATGGAGAACTGATGTGTGATTTATTTCTTTTCAAAAATTAGACTGTAAATGTCTTGGATGCGGAAACGTGGACCTCCTACAGGGGGCCCGCTATGGGAACTCGACCTGAAAATTGATTTAAATACGCGTACATGTACCCACTATCCATTTGCATTGATTTCATATAGCAGCTCTACCTGATATTTCAATTTGCAGAAGATTGGTCAGATTTCATGAAATATCAGTGGAACAGGAAATTGAATAAATAAAATGTAGGCAAATGCAAATGTACTCTGTCATAAAATTGCGGACGTAATACAACTGCAAATTGCACTTTTGTATGCAATAATACAATGCCTTATGTGTGCAATTGTGAGGGAGTCGAACGAGTGTGCCATCTGGTGGCAAGAGCACAAAATACAAATTCCATTGATAGGCTTGCCAGAGGAGAAATTCAAATCTTAAAAGAAAATTTGAATGTGTTTCATTTTGATACTGACAACAAACGCTTCGCGTAAAAATTCATTATGCTTTTCCTGAAGCTTATTTATGTGAAGTAACAGAACTCCTGCGCCTTTACTCAAGCTCTTGTACACTGAACATAAGTAGGACAAATCATAGCAGATGAAAAGGTTGCATTGATTAAGTGCATGTTAATCGCCATCATTGCATAAATCATTGTTGGAAAACACTATGCGATAGATTTAAAGGTCAAATATTACATCATTTCAAAGAACATATTTAATCTTGCTAATAAAAAAACATTCCATAATAATTCAAGCACACGTGGCAGTTGGCTCCCTCTGGTAACCCGAGCCCGTCACGTTTGGTCTGTAACACATGCTACTTGATCTCTGGAACTGTCTGGAAAAGGTGGAGAACTTCAAAAGTTCAAATACGCATATATCCTTTGGTTTAAACATATTTAGATCGTTCATTCAGCCATGACGCACGTCTTCTTCTGAAGTTGGAGTTTCCGTTAAAAGACAAAAATCTGTCTCCTTGATATTCTTGATCACAGAAGACAAAAGTAAGTCGAGTTGTTGAGCTAACTTTATTAAAAAAAGCTACAGCATGCTAAAAATACAGTATTTTGATGGTTGTGGATTTTGTTCTTTGGGATGCCCAAGCAGCCAATCCCACTATGGTCTACTACCTTTCGCTCACGTAAAATTACGATTAAATCTTGTTTCGTTTCGTTGGAAACTGCTACGGGATCCTCAACTGATACACAGGGTAACGCATCATCAGCAAATAAAGGAACATTATTGTGAAAAACATCAACTGTCCTATATATATATATATATATATATATATATATATATATATATATATATATATGAGAGGAAGAAGAAGACTAGAAAAGAAAGAAGAGTTGCTTCACAGCATATCTGTCTGGGTGCCTTCAAAATGAGAACAGTTTGAAATGCTACACTTTGCCTTTGTTCAACATAATCTAAATTTTGCGCATTAGCCTAACTTGCATAAATTAAAATGCTACAACTTTGATTTTTGGATCATTGGATGTGGCCATGTCACAAACTAATAAACTGAAGTTTGAAAGACACCACTGTCTATAACAGTTTTGAAGCTATTCAAGCGCGTTTGTCTAATTTCCATAAATCAAAAGCCTAAAATTATAGTACATGGCTCATTGGATGCGGTTATGTTACAAACCTATAAATTGAAGTTAGAATGGCAACTAGTGTGTATAATAGTTTTAAAGTAATTCAAGATTTAGATTTTGTGTATACCCCTTATTTGCATTAATTGAAATTCTACAACTTTGGTTCATGGTTCATTATATTCGGCTATTTCACAAACTGACAAATTGAAGTTGGAATGACACATCTATGTAATAGTTTTGAAGCTATTCAAGATTTAAGTGTTTCATACTCACCAAATTTGCATAAATTAAAATTTTACAATTTTGGTTCATGGTTCATTGGATGCGACTATGTCACAATCCTACAAATTGAAGTTTAAATGACACCTCTATTTATAATAGTTTCAAAGCTATTCGAGATTTGAATTTTATGTATTCACTTAATTTGCATAAATAAAAATTCTACAACTTTGGTTCATAATTCATTGAATGTGGCTATGAATGAATCTTTATTAGCTGCATCTTCAATACACGGAAAAGGCATTTTGCCAAATACAACACAGTACATGCACAATACACACAATCCAACCTCACAACAACAAAAACAAAAAATATACAATGATGTTTAAATAAATACATTACCTACGTTCATAAGGCTCCCCTTATTACAACAGTCTCATTTATATAATTTATTATAAGTGAAACAGTCTCAAAATCTTTCACCAAAAAATAAATTTTTCTTCAAGACTCAAATTCTCAAAATTCACAAAAATTTCGGACATACCTTGCAATAATTTTTTTTTCTCGGGTTAGAAAATTTTTCACAAACCATCACATAATGAAACTCATCCTCAATAGTCTTACAGTAATCACATGTTCTTTCCTCAATAGGTGTTTTCACTGGTCTTCGATGTCTGCCTAATTCAATATGTAAATTATGTGCACTAGTTCGGAAGCGTGTAAAAATTTTTCTGTAGCTAAAACCCTTTAATATAAATAAATATGATTCAATTTCGAATTTGGTTTTGAATTTAGCGTATGTTCGTAATTTCTTGTCGGGTAACGATTGCATGTTCATGGTATTTTTCCACTGTGCCAAAAATCTTTCTTTTAATAGACAATTTATAATTCCAGGAGAAAAATTTAAAAAATCGTCACTACCGTGATGCCAAATATCCTGACATCCGATTATCGTAAAAATATCTTTCAGTGAGGCTATCTAATGTGATTTACTGGGTGACATGTCATAATTACACCGATAAACATCATGTAACAAACTCTCGGGGTTAACATTCTCCATTCGATACCAATTTGTACACACACGTGTCAAAACCTCTAACGAATATGGATATTTTCCTATTTCACTTAATACAGCGATATTACACGGTTTCGTGTTGACACCCAAAATATATTTTAAGTAATTTACACAGACTTTCTCAAATTCTACTTTGAAGTACAACTTAATATCATCAGGTGAGATACACTTAGACCGAGGGACTAGATAGGCATCCCATTTTCACAACCGTACAGAAACATTGGTGCAATGAGTTTGTCGAAGAGATCCAAGTATAATCTGACGTCAGTCTGTACACTATATAGAATTCTTTTTAGCCTTCCGAGAGCCTTTTTTGCTTTAGTACATAATTGCTTTATAGCACCATTGAAATTGCCATTCGAGCTAATTTCTATTCCGAAATAAGTATACTTGTTAACAATCTCCAGCATTTGGTTCCCAATATTAAACTGTTGACAAATTTTCCTACCAGACTTATTAAATATGATTACCTTAGACTTTTCTTCATCTTCACAAGGTGCATGTATATGTTTCTACCAACTGCCAATACATGGACAGCAAATGAAAGTTCTAGAACTATAAATTATGCTAATGAGGGGTATTGAAAAATTTCAAAGTTGCATATCTCCCAAACTATTATAGATAGAGGTGCCATTCTAACTTCAGTTTATAGGTTTGTGGCAAAGCTGCATCCAACGAACCATGAAACAAAGTTGGTTTTTTTTTTTTTTTTTTTTTTTTTTTTTTTTTTTTTTTTTTTCATTTTTGCGGGCCGTCAGGTCAACTTCCACATTCAATAGAATGTTGGAGTGGTAGTTTAGGCAACATGAATGCAAATTTAAGAGATTGCAATACTTGCAAAGCTCCACAATGTACATCATTGTATGTGGTGTGATAGGACTATTAATTTATGATGTTTAATCTGCCAAAGCAAAAACAAAAACAAAACAAAAACAAACAAAAACAAAAAAAAGCAAGACAAAAAAAACCGTTGCTTTTTCATAAATTGAAAAAACGGTTTGTTTAGCCCTTCCACTCATACGTTTGTTACAGCTTTTTTCACTAGCAATAAAGAGATACATTTTGCCATGCAAGGAAAACCAAGTTTAGTCACATCATATGTAACAAAACAATAGTCTCAGCATTCATGGTCAGTATTTTTGACAAGCGCAACTAAATGTCGCAAGTTTAAAAGCTTTTTTGCCATGTAAATAGTCTCAACATCATCTGGTGCAAGGGAGAAAAGAGGCCACATTGTGTAAAATATAAAAGGATTTGTTGCATTCACACAAAATAATTTTGATTATAGTCATGGATTATATAAGATACAAAGTCAGATTCAAAAGTTGAAGTATTTTGTGGAACAATCAATCCTCACTCAAAACTTTATACGGAAAAAAAGCTCATAATCACCATGCAAACCATGCAGGGGGTAGACTGGTTACACAGCTCTCTCTCTCTCTCTCTCTCTCTCTCTCTCTCTCTCTCTCTCTCTCTCTCTCTCTCTCTCTCTCTCTCTCCCTCTCTCTCTCTCTCTCTCTCTCTCTCTCTCTCTCTCTCTCTCTCTCTCTCTCTCTCTCATGTTTAAATGTACAAAATATGGAGATTGTGACAGTTTTAGCCTGGGGAACATTTTATGAACATTTTTAGCAAAGGTCATTATGGTTTGTCCCCTACATAAAGTTCTAGCAAATATTGTAGTTAGTGCATTGATTCTTTAACCTTGACCTTCAGCACAAATTTTGACATATTTTGTAGATTGACTTTATTTCGCTGTTGTGCGACATGTTTTTCGCTTGTTTCGCTCATGAAACAGATCTTTAAAAAAACACTGTAAGAAAAAAATTATAACTTAGGTTTAATGGATCTTTTTCTCCAAAATAGTGAATTTAAAACCTAAGTGAAATATCTCAAATAAAAAATGTAAACATTTATACACATGAAAATATGTAATTTAAAACAGTTATTTATGTGGAGGTGCCACTCCAACTTCAATTTGTAGGTTTGTTACATAACGGAGACAATGAACCATGAGTCAAAGTTGTAGGCTTTTAATTTATGCAAGTTAGGCAAACACGCAAAATTAAAATCTTGAATATTTTCAAAACTGTTATAGATAGTGGTGTCATTCAAACTTCAGTTTATGAGTTTGTGACATGGCCATATCCAATGAACCTAGAACCAAACTTGTAGCAGTTTATTTTATGCAAGTTAGGCTAATACACAAAATTTAGATTCAGTTGGACAATGGCCAAGTGTAGCCTTTGAAACTGTTTTCATTTTGAAGGCACCCAGACAGATTTGCTGTAAAGAAAATCTTCTTCGTTAGTTGATGCTTGTGTGCACGCTGAAACTTTCAGTTGCTTTGCAAAGTAGCGCATTGCACATGTGTTGACCCCCTTTTGGTTGCCCTCAGATTCCAAGTGTTAGTAGGTGTCACAAACATATACTGGGCACAAAAGGTTGTGTATCAACGAATTGTTCCATCTCAGAACACCGCTATTTCTTATAACGCGGGATGGTAAACTCGATCATCTTTTTATATCCAAAATAAAAAAGACACGGATTTCTCTCTGTTCGTCTATGGCTTTGCAAAACTGCTGGTACAGGTAGACATATTCTGATTTACTGTCCCATCATTTGGAGTGAAGCCAGATTGTTTGTTATCTCCAGATTATCCCTATAGAATTGACTAGGTGCTGGAACACTGCCCCGTGCAACTTCATCTGCACAGCTGATGATTGATATGTTACTATAATTGCCTCAGTCATCAGCATTTACACTTATGTAAATGAGAGACATTTGCCTAGTTCCATTCCCATTAAAGATTTGTTTTAAAAGAGACAAATTTATATGCCTACACATAGATGGAGTAATAATGGGAGCAGCTACTTTGTGCTTTTTTGCACTCAAACTATCTGCACAACCTGTTTTGCTTGTATCTAGACTATTGAGAATATGTAACACAAAAAAATGCGAGCTACTCAGCGCAGCGTAGTTTAAAGCGGCAACACGTGCATTTGCCATAAAAATCAGAATTTAGTATCTCTACCTTTAACAGATTGTCCGAACAAGTGGTACAATTTTACCGTATGGCAGAAATGAAAGGTGCATGTTTACCGTGATGAACAACTTATAATTATATGATTTTTTGCTTCCCAGTAACTTGTGTTGGAGGAATTTCTGCTGTCAATTTCATCACATCGCCGGTCATAGTAGCTACCTCCTGTCGCTCTTAATTCACCAACATAATCATTCATTATCTGTCAATGAGCAGAGTAAGTATCTGGTGCTTTAAAGTAGCAAATTTTCTTCTTTTCTTCTGGTGAAGTTTGAGAAGCGCGAGGTTTGGTGTGCGTCTGCACACACTTTGTGTGTGTGTGTGTGTGTGTGTGTGTGTGTGTGTGTGTGTGTGTGTGCGCGTACGTGCGAGCATGCGTGCGTGTGCGTTGCTTTGTTTGGTTTTGCTTTTTTCCTTTTTTTTGGGGGGGGGGGGTGTCACCCGAGAATATGCTGGGTCAGGAAACCATACAACAGTCAACAAGTATGGGTGTTAGTCTACGGTCAAATGGAGATGGACATGTACTATCAGTAAACGCATTTTTGCTAATTCTGAGGCATAAAATGACATCAATGCTTGTCTTATACTTTGCTCGAGAATATATCAAAATGCACTAATTGACAAACTTTTTTTATTATATTGCATCGGCGGGGGCATGTCATCGGACTGCCTCAGATAACTACTAAGCTCTGCAGGCACTCAACAACACCAGAGTCCATGGAGAAGTTGATACGCTTATGTATATTTCAGTTTGAGAACACAAAATCATGTATTCCATTCATTGTTAATGATAGTTATGCATTTGTTTCTAACGGTGTAAAGTTCCAATACTTACGAAAGTCTGCTGTTGTGGAGTTCAGAAATTATTTTAACACTGTTATACCAAGAAGTCTAGAGTTCTAAGGCTTACCAGGTCAAAATCAATATCTTGTGGTACGGGGATACCTACATACTTCTGGCTCAAAAAAACCCTCCTTGGTATAACATGGGCTGCTCTAAATATTAGTTTGTGTCGATAATATGAGTGCCAAATGGACTGTTATGTCACATTGGCAGGATAGCTAAGAGTATGCCTGCGCGGTCACACAAAAACAAAATGTCGTGGATGGCAAAGCGGTCTCGTGTATACTGACTTTTTGAAGATTGAAAAGTTAGAAATAACTAGAGAAGATTTGCTTCACAGCAAATCTGTCTGGGTGCCTTCAAAATGAAAACGGTTTGAAATGCTGCATTTTGCTTTTGTTCAACATAATCTAAATTTTGTGCATTAATCTAATTTGCATAATCAAAATGCTACAGCTCTAGTTCTTGGTTATTGGATGCGGCCACGTCACAAACTTATAAACTGAAGTTTGAATGACACTACCATCTATAACAGTTTCGGAGCTTTCCAAAGATGTTAATTTTGTGTATTTGCCTAATTTGCCTAAATTAAAAGCCCACAACTTTGGTTCATGGTTCATTGGATGTGGTTTTGTCACAAACCTACAAAATGAAGTTAGAATGGTACATCTATGTATAATAGTTTTGAAGTTATTCAAGATTTAGATTTTGTGTATTTGCCTTATTTGCGTAAATTAAAATCCTACAACTTAGATTCATGGTTCATTAGATGCGACTTTGTCACAAAGCTATAAACTAAAGTTGGAATGGCATCTCTATCTATATTAGTTTTGGAGGTATTCAACTTTTAAATTTTTCAATGCCCTAATAACAAAATGTAAAATTCTATAACTTTCAATTAATGTCCATTACATTGACAGGTGTCAAAAAACCTATAGATGCACACTTACATTTTGTGTCTATCTGCAATAGTTTGGAAGATATGGCGCTTTACAATTTTAATTGCTCCCCCCCCGTTTGCATAATTCAAACATCACGACTATTTCAAACGATATGCACAATTTCACTTGTCACCATGGCTAGTTTGGTAGGTTTCGGAATAATGGTGTCCGAAACAAACTCCGGACAAATTTTGTCATGAAGAAAAAAGAAGGAAAGAAAAAAGATTTCTTGGAAAAACAAAATGTCCGGGCTGGCACCCAGAAATTAATACTTCTGCTCTTTAGAGCCACAGTACATTAGCTTTCCCAAACAGTGTGGAGCGGCCGGTAATTTTATTAAATATTGTCCTTACTCAAAATATTTTCGACGAAAGTTTCAGGCACGAGTTTCCAGGATAACATGTCAACAGTCAAAAGCTCGCAACTCACTCTGGGCGCTCAGCACCCAAGGTGTGCCGAGGAAAGCTGTTGGCTTAGTCCCATAATATATGACCTGTTTAGGATTAAAGTGAGATTCGATCTGTATTGATGGTTGTAATAACCAAGAGTCTTTCTGATTGTGCTCTCCACCAAGCACTTGATATTTAGCAGCACTTTGTCTGTCTGAAAGCACTATATTGCCGTAACATGCAAGCATTTCAGCCCTTCTGGGCATCGTAGGTGGCCCAAAGCCTCACGTGGGAAGCTGCCTGCCAAAACACACAGCATGGAATAAATTGACAAGCTTCCGTAGGCCTCTGCTGCTCTCTACTTTTTGCTAATTACAGAGCTTATTTGAAACACTGACGCCTGACAGAGCGGCATCAGGAAGCATTACGAGTCTACATAATTTAATAATGGGATATAGATCAACGCAATTAGGCAACATTGCACGATCCGCTGCTCTAATAACAAAAGCGTTCTAATCAGGCGGTCATGCCACAGCTCCGGTGTTTTATGGAATTATATTATGGAGCAGAGTTGACGTGTTACGATGAGCAACAGTTTGGCATCAAGAGGCAAATGACACAAACAAAACGGTAGCAGTCCGATTATGTAATTATACAACTGATACAGCCTGCATCGATCATAGGAACATTTGTTTTCAACATAATTTCTCGGGTATCCAGAGATCCATCTAGCATGTTCATCGTATCCAAAAGCCTACTATCATCTTGGTTCCTTGATTAAGTCAATTAGTAAATATTGCTTTAAACATGACATAAAGAATGATGTAAATCCACCCAAAAGACAATGTTGACAAACGCATGTCGTATTATGCAGACGACATGCAGAACTATGAGTGTCGGGGCTTGTGAAGACGCTTGTGAAGGTCAATGTTCAAATGTATGGCACTGTGCACTGCCTCCGCTCAACCAAAGGGCGTCAAATGATGCGCACACCCCCGGACGGGGCTGTGTCAAAAGTCCACCGCACGTACATCATTCAGAGACACTGTAGATTTAGTGGCTCTAAGTACAAGTATGTGCTAGCTCTGTCAGTCACTCTGCGCTTCAACCAAGAGTCTGTTTTGCCTTGCAAGTTGCACAATAAAAATGAGAATTTAGACTTGATAAAAACAACGGGATAACCTTGTGTTTCTCTGTTCAAATGAGTTTATTGCCAGCACATTCTCCGAATAGAAGTGATGGGAACCCGTTGCCAGCATAGACAGTCCTATTCGGCCGGGTATTATTATGAATGGATTCCAACGGAACTGGATTAAAATCACATCTCCGTTGTGCGGAAAGAAGGTTCTGTCTACGCAAGCAAGGAACCCGACATGGGTTTTAGCTTTGTAACAAAACGAATTCCAAACCTATTTTATGCTGCAAGGAGTTATGTCACAGAGTTCTTCAACCCCCTCCCCTCCCCCAACATGCCCCTCCCACATACATACGTGCCCTCCACCCCTCCGCCGAAAAATAATTGCCATGGTCCATAGACTTTAAAAAGCCCTGGGAGTTCTTTAGTCAACTGAAAATATGTATTTACGGGAACTTTTATGGTTCTCGTGAAATCTTCAAAGGTTTTTCATGGTATCTGGTGTACACAGACCATATGACCCCGTGTATATAGACCATAGGACCCTTGTGTGCACACACTTTATGACACTGTGCGTATGGACAATGGGAAACAGTGTGGCAGGGACCATAGGACTCCGGTGTATACAGACCATAGGACACGGTACACACTAACCACAGGACGCGGTGTATATGGACTACAGGACCCCCAGTGTACTCAGACCGTATGATCCTGTGCATACAGACCAGAGGAGGAAGTTGTGAACGGACCATATGACCCTGTGCATAGAGACCACAGGACACGGTGTATGATAGCGACTCCATGCAGGACCCTGGTTTACGCAGATCATAGGACACCAGGGAACACAGACCGTATGACCCAGTGCATACAGACCTCGGGACATCTTGTGGATGGACCGTAGGAGCCCAATGCATACAGGCCGCGTGACCCTGTGTGCTGACCCTGGTTGTGATTTGAGAATGTGCTGGCCAAGATTAACTCATCGTAAACTCTGTACATTTTATGTTTTAAACTGAGGACTAAGTTTCATATTTGTCGCTGAGACCTAAGTTTGAAAGGTATGTTATGTGCATATCATCACAGCGTAATTCGAATGTTGAGTCAGTATTGCAATATCATGCCACTAAGTCAACCAGCCATGCCTGACAGGCTCACCAGAAAGGACCCACGCGAAATTGAATGTTAATTGCTCACAAGGTGGCAGCACTGCATGATACAAGATTGCCCGGCGACAAGAACCACGGCAGAAATCTCAAAAAGATTTTGTGCATGCATATGTGCATAAGCGGTGCACATAGGCTTTTCTATATATATATATATATATATATATCTGTGTGTGTGTGTGTAAGATGATCTATCTTTTTATCTTTTTCATTCTTCAATTATTATTTGTAGTATGACATGTTTTATTTGCAGAGTTATGTTGGGAAAAACCCAGTAATGAAAGGCAGTTATTCTCATTAAAACTATGATGGTGTGGTAAGAGAAGTCGAGGCTCTAACCATACAAGAGAAGAGGGATTAGTAGCCTGTCCAACACAATGCCGTGAATACAATCATATGATAATAAAAAACGCAGAGCCAGCATATATTTTTTTCCGATAATGGGCTCTAGGGAGTATTCTTTGTCTTCCTATTATCTTTACAGATCTTGTAACATAAATTTTCCACTGGTGGACTTTCACCAAGAAAAAAGTGGGGACAACTACTCATTGGCAAAATGATGCATCCATTGGCTGCCCATTACGGATGACGATGCGAACCCACGTGCACATGTGAAGGGAAAACCTGCGATTGAAGCGCGGCAATGGAATTATATGATTTCGACCGGCTTGGGCCTGTCAGTGACTCCGTTATATCAGGGGGTTTGACCTTGTCCTGGAGACCGGAAGGTATACCGCATTCGAGTCTTACCCAAGACTCTTTCGACTCAAAGTGTGCAGAGAGTTAAAGTATAATTTGAAACTCAAATGGATCACAATCACTGGAAAATATACTTCCAGAAAAAGAAAAAACAAAAACAAAAACACCCTACTGTTGTGTTGAAAATATTACAAATTTAGACACATTTAAGAATCATAATATCTAAAATTTGCAAAATTAGCATGAGTTGAAAACTTGCAACTTTTTTCCAATATCTGGTAGATACAACTATGGTATTGTTCATATAGAAACAAGCTACACCTTCTCTCTCTCTCTCTCTCTCTCTTGTTTCTACACCTTCTCTCTCTCTCTCTCTCTCTCTCTCTCTCTCTCTCTCTCTCTCTCTCTCTCTCTCTCTCTCATAGTTTTGAAGATACCCCTGGGGGTACTCCCGTTAGTGACGTTACTGGCTATATGCCGCTCTGAAAGGCCTTTTCAGTGAAATTTCCCTGATAATGGTACTGTATTTTGGAGGGGAAAATCCACAAGAAGGGTATTTTTTCTCATTTATGCCCCCAAAACTCGGGAATATTTCCATAACTAAGGTCAAAATTTCATCCTGGAGCACTTTTCACGCCGATTTGGGACCAGATTTCCTATTATTCCGGTTACAAAATTCCCTAACAGCGGTGTCATTATTTGAAAAAAAAAAAGTGCCCTAACCAAGGGTGGGTTTTTGAAAGGTCGAGCCGCACACCCCCACCAAAAATTTGGGCAAGTACTCCCCCGGGGGGAAGATACATGAAACTGACATCTCAACCTGCAAAATTTTCATACTTCTAACTACCCAGATTATTCAAAACTATATGGGCCATTTGTTCTGTTGATATGCAAAACTACACGGTTGTAGTTTCTATGCATGGTTGATAAAATGCATATAAATTAATGTATAAAAACAGGGGAAATAAACTGTGATCCACCATAAACGCTCATAAGACGGTAGTCAATGGACCGTGGTGACCTTTTGAACTTGAACAACATGCATAAACTGGCAAATATTTGCACATATGAATTTAATTTGAAATTGTTAAGCCATGCCTATATCTTGGAATTCGGTTATCCTATAAACTGGCTGTTTTGATGGTTCAATGAACTTGTTATGTGATAAAGCTATGCTTGAAGACACAAGCTGGAAACTATACCTGTCTTAGTTTGGACAGTCACAATGTCACATATCACTATGTGCCGGGAAAATCTGAAGGGGCCCAGTCCGCTTATACCTTCGAAAAGCTTCAGGCCAAATCTTGGGCTACTTTAACCATCCCGAGCGCTAAAATCGACCCAAAGCGCCCAGGTGTAAATTATCAAGTGCATCATACATAGATTTTCTCCACAATAGGATCTGATTCTCTCTCTCTCTCTCTCTCTCTCTCTGTCTCTCTCTCTCTCTCTCCTCTCTCTCTCTCTCCTCATACATAGATTTTCTCCACAATAGGATCTGATCTCTCTCTCTCTCTCTCTCTCTCTCTCTCATCTCTCTCTCTCTCTCTCTCTCCTCTCTCTCTCTCTCTCTCTCTCTCTCTCTCTCTCTCCTCTCTCTCTCTCTCTCCTCTCTCTCTCATCTCTCTCTCTCTCTCTCTCTCTCTCTCTCTCTCTCTCTGTCTCCATCCCCCTGAAAATATCCGAACACAATGTTAGTGTGAATTCGTAGTAACATTTCTGCGTTTATTTCATTAGGTTATCAATTCAATTGCCTAGCATCTCAGTAAAGGGCAAATTTATTGGGAAAAAAAAAACCAGCATGTGTCTTTCATGTCTCCGATTTCAAATCGGTAGCGTACTTTCGATTTTGAAAATGTGATAAAAGAAAAATAATATATAAGAAAAATCCAACTTTTAACATTCTACTCAGAAAAAATAAATAAATACAGTATAGAACAGAGATTACTGCACAGTAAAAATACTGGCCGTAAACTGTGGGCTAGTGTGCACGCCGATTCATGAGATACGGCAAACGTGAAACACTGGTGCAGTGACCCTGATAAACCGTAAAAATTGGGTTGTGACGCGACGCAACAACCATGATAACTAAAATATATTGTGTTGCGTTGTGATGTATTGTATCGTGGCGTGACGTGGTGCGACAACACAATAGTCAAACTAGAAAAGGAGATATGCTTCAAAGCAAATCTGTCAGAGTGCCGACAATGGAAATTTGTTGCCTTGCACATTCAAATCGAAATTAGAAAGGCGACAAAACAGAAAACAGAAAATTTCAGGGAAAAAAACTGCAACAAAGACACGCTCTTGCAATGAAAAAAATCTAAGCTGGTAAAAAGGAAGTGCCACACAGAAAGAAAGAATTCTGTATAAGACAGAATGTTAAGTGTCAGCAAACAAACAGGATTTGGTACCGTAGTGAAAAACCCTAGCACTGTACTTTTTTTATTGCAACTTTCATCCATTTATTGATCACTGTTGAGACTACAGCATGGACAAAGTGGTCACCATATGGTACTATAAAAGTGTTATGTCTGGCATAACTATAAACAACAAATTCTAGTGATGTACACTTGCGTGTAATTGAGTTGTATGTCTGGTCTATCACAAATTAAATATATGAACATGTCTTCTATTGTTCCTCCTAATTTGCATCGTTTTAACTTCACTGATAGGGCCACACACTGTCCAGATGGTCTAACTTTCGTGGGGTCTGAGTGCTTAGCTCTGGACAAAAAATTATGATGGACAAACCTTGGATGTGAAGTTGGAATGGAACCTCTATGAATATTATTTATGAAGTTAGATATTCAACATTTAAATTTATCAAGTGCCCCTAATAGGAATAAATACAAATTCTAAAACATTTGTTCGTGATTCAATGGATGCGTCTATAGCATAAACCTATGCAATACAGTTGGAATGACACCTCTACCTATAATGATTTTGAAGATATTGAACACTAAAACTTTTTAAATGTCATTTATTACCATTAATTAAAATTCTACTTTTGTTAGTGGTACATTGAATTTGCTTGCAGCACAAACGTATGGGTTCAAGTTGGAATGGCACCTCTATACCTATCATAGTTTTGAAGATGTTCAAGGTTTACAAAGCCAAATGGCCATAACTTTTATAATTTTCAAAAACGGTCACCCCTCTTCATAGAGCTAGACTTTATGTATGGAACTATGCTCATGTCAAGTTTGGAGTTTCTACGCATCATAGTGTTCAAGTGAAAGGTCGGACAAATTTGCTGGTAAAGACAGAAGAAAGAAAGAAGGAAAGAAATGAAGTCATAGGGAAAAGGAATGTCTGTGTTGGCACACAAATATATATGCTTTCTGTAGTGTTGTGACGTAGTGCAAGTAAATGTTGATATACCTGGTCGAGTGAGTGTATGAAAGTTTATTTTTTTCCCCACTTCTCTGTCTGTTTTGTCTAGCAAGGTATGTATGTTCTGTCTGTGGGCCTAAAGTGAACGACTTCAGTTACACTGTGCATACATGTATATTGTACTAATATGGCAATTAAAGAGTTTTCCACTTTCCACTCAACATGTAAATGTCGCTTAAATTGCCGTCTTCATCATTGAAAAACCACGCGAGTTTTATATTCAACTATAATGCAGAAAAAGAGCAGCGACACAGCCACCATGATGTTGTTTTGTTACATCGTGCAGCGACCCCGATATCAATACATTGTAGTCTTCTGTTGTATATAACATTGTGCTGTACGTTCATCAATGGAGGCATAAAGACAACTTAGAATTGCCGGAATAAAATTGTGTTTATGATTCCTGAAACACACCAACAGCAACCACTCTCTCTGACGGATAACGCCATTCAACAACTACATGTTGAGAAAATAAAAAAATAAAAAATAAAAATCGCGTTTAATACACGTAACGGGATTCTACGTTTGAATATTTCTTGTCCCTCGATATGAAGCTCGCATTTAGTTGGAAATAACGCATTTTTGTTTTAGTCAGCTGCAGGTACAGCTGTAGGTGAGTTTTAATAACGATGCGTTTAGATTGTACATGGCATCATGTTTAAGCGTAATATATTTTCATCAATCGGTCATCCGGGAGCTACAGCACGTCGCTTTCATAATATAGCGAAGATAGTGGTCTATCTGTGATAAAAGTAACAATGCCAGGCTCGTGTGTTACACTGCTATCGGCAACGTCCAGCCAACCTGACCTGTGTGTCAATTGTCCCCTTCGACTGACCCTTGACAAATACCTGTCTTGACGTCCACGTGTCGTCCGGGCCGTGACAGCGGTCAAACACTTTATTAGCTTCTTTTAAAACCATAATTGCGTGATGGCGAAATGTTTCAAAAGTTGCCTCAGCAATTAAAAATATCACCTGCATGCATAATAAGTACTTTAGGTAAATGTGTGCACTTCTGTGGTTATTGACAATATACACACTACCGGCAGAAGGATCAAGACAGAGACACAAATTGGGAAAAACTACAAACTGCATACTATATTTAATGTATATATTTGTTAATTTTATCGGCACTAAGATATACCTCACACAATTATTGCGGCCATCATTGTGGAAGGTAAAAAATATAATGACGGAAACTGAACCTAGTCTATATCCCAGGATACACCAGCTGAAAGGATCAATGTCGTTGGTAATATCTCACATGTAATTCAATTCCAAATCATATTTCCTTAAAATTTGGTTCATCCGGATAAAATACGGATTCTCTTTTCTGAGAAGACAGTGTTGTTTGGTTAGTTGGTTGGTTGGTTGGTTGGTTAGTTTTAGGTAGTTTTGTTTTGTTTTATGAATGTCTGGGGGCCAAACCCAGACATCCTGTTTTCTATGAGTTCCTTTTTCTTTCTTACTCACTTTTTTCTTTCTTCATCATCTTGTACTTTACGGCCAAATTTTGTCCAGATAGTTTCTCAGACTCTGATGACACAGAAACTCCAAATCGGTGGGAACGTAGCCCTACTATTGAAATTGACCACCTTAGTATTGAATAGTCACGATTGAAAAACTTCATACAAACTAGATGCAATTAACATTTTTAAAGCTCCATGTCTGCCTTTCATTTGAAGACAATTTGTATGAAGAAACTCCAAACTCGCCATGATTATACTTCCACACATAAATTCTGGTCTTTTTGTTAAGAGGATGACATTTTTGAAAATTATGCAAATTACGGCCATTGAAAAAGTTAATATCTTCGAAAGTATTGTTCTCTGCGGTATGTTCTGCTGCACGAGGATTACAATAAACCCTATGGTACCATGCACCACATTGCCAAGCTTTTAACCAAGGTGTATTGATTTTTACTTTATCTACAGGATCTCATTTTTAGCTCATAACTGCCTGGATATATTTTATCTTCTACATATGTGTCAACCTGATTTTCTTGAGTTTTCCGTTTGTGTTTTATAATTTTACCTCTTTGTGAGCTGTATTGTGGCTTCCTTTTGAAGTTATGTATGTCTTAGTTCTCACTATAATTTATTATCTTGATTTTATGATTGTTCCATTATGATTCTGTGTATGTACCTATGATTTTGTGTATACATGTACTTATGATTTTTGTGTATATTTATTTATGCAACCATTTTCTCCATTACTGGGGGTTTAATAAAGTATTATTATTATTATTATTATTATTATTATTATTATTATTATTATTATTATTATTATTATTATTATTATTATTATTGTTGTTGTTGTTGTTGTTGTTGTTGTTGTTGTTGTTGTTGTTGTTGTTGGCAGAGGTGTCATTATAACTCTAATTCAGAGGTTTCCAGAGTTGCACGTAATGAACCACCAACAAAAGTTGTAGAATTTTAATTTATGCTAGTTAGGGACACTTGAAAAGTTTAAATGTAATATGTATATCTTCAAAACTGTTACAGGTAGAGGTACCACTCCAATTTCAATTCATGGGGTTGTGCTGTAGGCATATCTAAGAAACCACAAACAAAACTTGTAGACTTTTAATTTATATTAATCAGGGGCGCTTGAAAAATTAAAATATTGAAGATCTTCAAAATTATTGTAGAGGTGTCATTTCAACTTCAATTCAGAGGTTTATGCCATAGGCGCATTCAATGAACCGCAATCAAAATTGTATAATATCAATATTTACGGTAATTAGAGCACTAAAATTTTATATCTTGAATATCTTCAAAACTGTTACAGGGAGAGGTGCCATTCCAACTTCAATTCATAGGTTTGTGTGGTGGCGCATTCCCTATGCTAATTAGGGGCACTTAAAAGTTTACATGTTGAAAATCTTCAAAACTATCATAGGTAAAGGTGCCATTCCAAATTTAATTCATACGTCCACCAAACTACCAACAAAAGTTTGAAAGATTGAAATGTATGCCTTTGAAGGCACACAGACAGATTTGCTTGGAACCTTATCATCTTTTCTAGTTTTGATCGTTTTTTTGGGGGGGGGAGGGTGTTGTTTTTGCTTTTGTTTTTGTTTTGTTTTGTTTTGTTTTTGTTTTGTTTTTGTTTTGTTTTTGTTTTGTTTTTGTTTGTTTGTTTTTGTTTGGTTTTTTTTTTTTTGGTTTTATCAAGAAGCAGCTCTTAAGAAAGACAGTCATAACATAAAACTGGATTTCAATTTATATCTTGTTTAAAATTCATTCCAACTGTTTCTTCTTCTTCTTCTTCTTCTTCTTCTTCTTCTTCTTCTTCTTCTTCTTCTTCTTCTTCTTCTTCTTCTTCTTCTTCTTCTTCTTCTTCTTCTATTTTGGCGAGTTCATCTGGAATACCTTACCTGTTCGCCCACAGGCAATGTAACCAAGGTGACCTCCTGATGCCGGGCAATTAACCTGACCACTTTTGCCAGTGAAGCATATGCTGACCACGGTGCTACTCATTAATTCTCTTTTCTCTGTCAGACCGTCAGACCGAATTTGATCTCAGCTCGTCCCCAGCATCACTGTGGGCAACTGGGGATATGTCTGGGCAATTCTACAAAACAACAGGCGCTATATCATTACATCCTAGAGCCCACCTGCACCAGTATACATTGACTGAGTCACCTATATAACTGCATACGCATGTAGTTACTGGTGATTTTGAACAATATTATATATGTTTTATCCCAAATAAACGCTCTTTTGTTTCTGTGTTTTTTAAATTACACACCATATGGAAAACAGCAAATGCATTTTACATGTAAACATATGAATAAAGCCGACATGGCCGACATGTGTGTCACTAAGAATTTAGATACTTTATCAATTTCCCCCTTTTTAATTGCCAATAGACATGGTATGAGCTTATAGTCAGCATATATGCACTGACTTTCTAGTGGCAACAACTTCAGAGTATGGGACAACAATTTTTCTTCCATAATGTTGAATTCTCTTGGTCACGGCTATATACCCCTTTCCCGTCTAAATCGCCACAAAGCATCGGACGTTAAATGTCTTTTGCTTCGGTATTTTACTGAGACTTTTTTTGTGAATCAAAAAAAACAAAAAACAAAAAAACAACCACAAACAAATAAAAATCAAACAAACCAGATTATGAACTAGAATTGTTCATGAAACCACTCTGTATCGCATGCGCTGGATCTATAGCTTTTTCTTGCGCGCTGGTCGCTCGCATTGTGCAACTTAGTACAAGACGCGAGACATTGCACATAATTTCTTTCAGAGTGAGCTGGTGTTCGGACATAGAACGTTTGGCTCTAAAATGGCAGTGCACTTTACAAGACCACTGTGTAACACCGGCGCTCACTTTTTATGATAATGTTCTGTAAACGAAATGTTTTGTTGGTTTAATCGTTGACAATACTGGCAGCGTAGTTCCGCTGAGCAATGTAACGGGGACTGTCTAGAAAACAGTGTAAGGGATCTTTATTACCCGAGCGACATCTGCACTGTGGCGTTGAAGCCACGGCTCTTTTGAACAAGTCAGCACTGATATAGGAGGACTTCATACGCAACTGATCAAGTTTTCTACTTTCCTTTTATTACCTGCAAATTATAATTCATTTATGTTTGGTTCATTCGTATTCAATACAGACGCAAATGCCAATGATAGTTCACAGTTTTTTCCCTCAATTGACAGGTTCCACAGTTATGATTAAAGGAGAAAGCGATTGCTAATCAAATTGCTGTAAATTTCAAAACCATGGGACTTAAAATGCTTAGGATTATCATATTTTGTCATGTTGTGACCTGTTTCGAACAGTGGGCTATCTGTTGCCGTCAATTTTCTGCCATAAGAAAACTTTACAGAAGAAAGGTTCTTATGTTCCAATTTATACTGCTGCGGCAACAGGAAAGCTCAGATGCATCACGCAAGATTACGCATTAAAGGTAGTTTATTGAATTGTGATATGTGTAAATGCAAGCTACGGAGATATGCTTTCTGCTCTTCCGGATAATCCCCTGAAACCGTCTCACATTATTTCATGCCTTGTATAGATTATATTCCTCACAGCGAAAGGACTTATTTGAGTCACTACGTGCTTTTATGAAACCAAGAAATCATAGTCCAACTTCTTTTATATGGGGATGACGGTCAGTCTTATGATTACAAGAAGTCCATGTTCAATAATGTCGTAAAATATATTTTGCGAACGAAACGTTTTGGATTGCTCATATTATTAAAAAGTTGGGAGCTGAACACTACGTAAAAGTCATTCAGTCACGTGTTAATAGCATTGAATTAAACTGATGACACCTGTGCTTAATCAGTTTACTATACATCTTTTGGTCCCTCTTTCTTTTTTTTTTTTTTTTTTGCTTTTTCTATGCGTGTTATATACATAAACATTTTTTTCTTTGCAGCTTGGTGCCCAAAACCCTTCACCAGCGTGTGACCGTAATCACATGATATACGACCGTACTAGTGTTCTGATAAAACTTTGAGGTTGTATTTTTCCTTTGTGATTATTGACTACGCATTCATGCACGGAAGCGGAATTAATACAATCTTCGGCCTGTTTTCTAATCTCTTTCTATTTTTATGTAGAATAAAATAAGTTAAAATAAAAAGATCTTGCCAGTTTTATTGCACAGAAGCGGAATTATTACAAGCTTCGGCCTGTTTTCTAATCTCTTTCTTTTTTATGTTGAATAAAATAAGTTAAAATAAAAAGATCTTGCCAGTTTTATTGCTAATCTCGAAATGTTTTAAATGAAGTGTTCTACTCTTAGAGCATTCAAACATAGAAATTATTTGTGCGGTAATGTTCCTTAAGAGACAGATACTGTTCTGACAGAACAAATTGACCATGTGTACATATTCGAAGACTCATCTTAGAGAACGCCCAGTTGTTACAGTTTAGGTACATTTCAAAATCAACAGCACTCTGTTCCATTCAGGCATTCTGTTTACAAACATGGCCTTTGTAAATCATAGGCGCTTTTCATTTGTTTCAGACGACTATGATTATAAAACCATGCGCACTTTGTCTCAGAATAATGCATTGTAAATAACAAGCGCTCTTTTCCGGAACACTAATATTATAAACCATAGGAGTTCTGTTTCAAAACACTGCAATTGCAAACCATATGCGCCCTCTGTGTCAGAACACTGTCAATGTGAACTATTGACGCTTTGTTTTATAGACACTGACTGCCGAACATCAGGGTGCCACCACGTTACGGTAACCTTATGTCAAACTGCAGTACAGGACACCGTATTTTAGGGTCTGATTGTCAAATTATAGAATACGACCAGGCTTTGTTACCCTTGTGTCAAACTATAGTAGTGCACCACCACATTTTAGGTACTGAATATCAAAAAATAGTGTACCACCACGTTTTGGTACCCAAGTGGTTAATTGTTGTAGGGAACCTCCGCATTCTGCTAACTTAATGTCAAACTCAAACAGAGTGTCACCATATTACAACTCACTAGTTACCTTCAGTAGGGTATAAAATATATAACAGTAATACTCTGACTAGTCACAATAACGTATTCCCATAATTGGTCACTTTCTAAAATTATGTAACAGTCTGGGGGTGTGGTTTGCACATTTAAGCGCCTGGAGATTTTATAATTTAAGTTGCAAAAAACTTGTTTCGGGATCTTAAAGTCATAGACTATTTGTATGAACACTAAAGGAGCCGAGAATATATATATATATATATATATATATATATATATATATATATATATATATATATATATATATATATATATATATATATATATATATATATTGTGAACGCTGTCCTTGTGAACACCTCTAAATTGCGGACACCTGTATAACGTGGACATTTATGTCCAGGAGCAAAAGGTCAATTTTGTTCTTTAAAAACCCAACTATAGACAATTTTGCCAGTCCCTGGGGTGTCCACAATAACCAGGTTTCACTATATATATATATATATATATATATATATACACTGTAGAATACATATCTTGAAATTCCACGGGGTCAAGAAAACCGTCAGCAAAGGACTTAGAGTAAATCAATGAAAGCCAGCCACAGTAAGAACTAGTAAGACAGAACACATGTTTTAAACTGGCTATGGAAACAAAGGAAAGGTCATTCAAGAGCAATGTGGATTTACTCCTGGAAATTTCAAACAAGAGACTTGATGGATTCATGCGTTATGTCTCTAGTACATTTAATGACCCAAGACACAGCCTTGAGTATACTTAATCTGACACTGCCCAGATAAAGTAAATAACGGTCTCTGGAAACTGCTGGAGTTTAAATCTTACAGAAACAGACTGAAAAGTGTCCACTGATTTCACCATGATAGCTGCAAAATGTTGATAAAATGGAAACCTAAAGCAGGAGAAACAACTTGAGGTACGATGGGATTCCAGACGTATCTGGTGAGATCTGACAGGACTGTATGTATGTGTGTGTGTATGTATGTATGTATGTATGTATGTATGTATGTATGTATGTATATTTGTGTGTATGTATGCATGCATGTATGTTTGTATGTATGTATGCATGTATGTGGGATGTGTAGGTGTGGCGTTGTGTGAGTGTCTGTGTGCGTAAGTGTACGGATAAGTAGGGTATGGAACGCAACAACATAGTTTACAATTGAAAGGGCTCATCATATACGTAAAGCTACCGACTATCGCAAACAGTGTCCCACAAAGGTCAAGTTCTTTTGATATCAGGACAGACAGGAAATACTGAAGAGTGCTAATAAACATGAGGAAGACACACGAAGTTTTGAAAGCATAGTTGGCCGTTGAAATACAGAAATGCAGCTACGCCCACTGTCTCATGATCACCTTATTGTGAAAACCTTTTGGACCAGGATAAGTGAACTTTTCCAATGTGAAGCCGTTGACCAACACTACCTTGTGGTCACTGTTCTCTTATGGTAATTGTCGGCATGCGGGTACTTAGCATGATGGTCAGTTTACAAACACCATGAATCCAGTATCGTCACGTCAAGTCAGAGGACATTGACTTCTGTCGACATGGCAATGAAAGAGTTAATACTGGTTTGTTTGTGCGCACTTCTTGACTTGATTGCTGATGGAAAACTCAAGAGGATGGAACAGTTCTTCTCATACAATTCCTTGTAAGCATACAACTGGTGACGCTGAGTTCAGACAATGGAGTTACGAATTATGGAGTGATAAGCCTGCTATTGATGTCCAGAAGTTAAATCGTTCTGTGGTTGGCACTGCACGATAACAAGACTATCTTGAAAATACTTCACGTTAATTTCATTTCAAGTATTACAAAAATTGTGTCATATGCTATTGTTGTTGTCAATCCCATCCCTTGTTTTGGAACAAAATGTTAAAGAGGCAAAGTAAATTATGCCCTGTGCATGACAGAAAAGAGAAATCACAGTTTTCCTCTGGCTGAAAATTAAAAACAACTTATCTAAAACACGGAAAATCCTCAATGACATTCCATCTAAGTGTACAATTCATCGATATTTGAATGAACAATTTAACATGACAGGCATATTACAAACTGAAAAAATTACACAAATGCAAACAAATTCAACGATGTTTCCATTACTATTGTAGGGACAGATCTAGTCGTCAATTTATTTGCAAAATATAAAATATAAGCATCATAAACAATGATTTTGCGTGGCCATTTAAATAATTCATTTTTACCTATTTTAGCCATTTACAGCTTTCATTAGCAAATATTAGCATTTGGCTGATGGCCAGAACGGTCCCTGTATTGGACCAAAATTTGCATAAAACAATCCCACTGCAGAGTGAGTTTCCACTGGACTACACAACAGAAGTCTACCGTGAACCATGTTCATTGAACCGGTGTCAAGAAAATAGTTATTAATATTATCATTCTCTCTTTAATATATATATATATGTATATATATATATATATATATATATATATATATATATATATATATATATATATATATATATGTATGTATGTGAGTATGTATATATATTCATGTATGTATATATATAATATATATATATATATATATATATATATATATATATATACATATTCATTTTTGAGGACAACATTGAGAGAAAAATACTTTCAAATGCTTAGTAAACCATCTTCCAATTCATCCATTTCATTACTTGTGCAGCTTATCATTGTCTATCTCTGCTGTACCAAACGAATTGAAAATTACAAATGTTATAAGTACCTACAAAACTAATAATTCCGACCCAATATTGAATTGCAGACTTAGTGTTACCGGTGGTTTTTTTTTTTTTTTTTTTTTTTTTGGGGGGGGGGGGTTTGGTTTTTTTTTTTTTTTTTTGGTTTTTTTTTGTTTGTTTTTGTTTTGTTTTTTTTTTTTTTTTTGGTTTTTTTTTTGGTTTTGTTTTGTTTTGTTTTGTTTTTTGTTTTGCCAAAGTGCTAGAGAAAGTCATGTGTAGACGTCTTATTAACTTTTTGCAGAAACAGAACATTTTGTGTGAATGTCAGTTTGGTTTTAGGTGACCCATTCTACAAATATGACTTTGACTACGTCTTATGGAAAAAATGCAAGAGCGTTCGATTTAAATGGAATTGTTATTGGATTGTTTTGGGGTTTGTCAAAAGCTTTTGACCAATTAAATTACAGATTTTTACCAAATAAATTGACTTATTATCGGCTTTGTGGTGGTATTTAACTGCAATGGTTTAGTAGTTATGTTTAAAACATATCTCGTTTGTACATCTTACAATTTTTTAAAATCTGATCACATGAACATCAGATGCAGGATTTCCCAAGGAGCAATACTTGGGTCATTACTTTTTTAATTTAGGTTTTAATAATATCTGTAATATTTTAAAAGAATTATTTTTTAGATTAAATGTAGATGATGTAAATGTCATGTCTTCTCATCTCAAAAATGGGCGAAATGTCTAAAGATTTGTTGAATGATGAGTTACAAGTGTGCCAAAGCTGTTGAAAGTGCACAAATTATCAGTTAATATATATAAAGAAACTAGATTTATGTTTTTCACAAGCAGAAAAATGTAGTGCATTAATAATGATGTTGAAATGCGCTCTTTATGGTCAAAATTTTATATGAATTGCTTTATGTATTATTTATTATCAAATAAGGTGCTAAAAAAGGACTTTACTGAATTTATATTCGGAATTTTGTTTTGCGTACATCTCATGTAGAAATGCTATCAGAACAAGTAACTACAAGAAATTTTATGTATGTATGTACGAGTATATATGTGTGGGTGTTTGTGTGTGTGTGTGTGTGTATGTATGTATGTATGTATGTATGTATGTATGTATGAATATGTATGTATGTATGTTTACCCACTCATGGCGTTGTAACAGACATTGGTGGAAAACCCAGTTTGATGAAATCAATTGAACATGAGGCATTAATTTTTAAACAGATGGCTATTTTGAATATGTTAGCCATTTGTAAATTTCCAAAATGAGCGTGTTTATGTTCAAAGTATTTAGTATCCTGTTACCAGGAGTATTTGACAACTTTTCTTGGTAATCAATTTAGTCATGGTTAAAATACCGGACAGTCTCAAATATTTCATATGTCACTTGTAAAAGAATTGTTTCCAAGTTTCGTATGTCGAATTCTGTACCAGATTGCGTAACAAGTATTCAAATCTCAAATACATTTACATTACAGGTACAATTGTGTTTTACTAGCAGCTGTTATATTTGCTTGCCTCATGTAATTTGTTTTTCTGCTTATTGCCTTACAAATTGAACACATATCTGTATCTTCGATGAACAAAGGCCCTGTCGGGTCTTTCACCTTCATTGGCATTATTTTTGGTAAGGTGGCTGTATCGTTAGTTTTCTGTTATATTTTTGTATATCTCTTATTGGCAATAAACTATACTTAAGTTTTAAACCTGACAGTAAGTGGCCGCAAATTTCACAAGCCGTTTAAGAGCGTTGATATGGTATACCGTTTCTGGGTATGAAGTCGGATGTAAATCCCTCTGTTTTGCTGTCGTCAAATAATGGATCAAATCAAATCAAAGAACGCGATTGCTAGCTAAACGTCATTATTACGACGCACAAAAATCGCACATGTCATATGAAAAAGGAACCGCCAGATGAAAAGTTTTAATGAAGTGTTCAGCAGTCGTATTTAGGAGATGCGAAAGCCGTTGCTACGAGGTGTAAGGTGTAATTTCGAGACAAAACATGTAATTACGAAACACATGTAAGTTGTACTTGGGTTCAAATGAATGAAGCACCATACGCTGCAGCAACCATACGCTAGGCCGTGCCAAATCAAAGCTTTTCCGCAAGTGGAAAAATATGCCAGGTAATACACAAGAACCAAGGACGATGTGTAATTAAATGTGGAATACTGGTCTATCTCATGATCTTATCACGTCAATGGAGCCTGATGGCGTTTCTGAATAAAGGAGATATACCGGTATCTTATCGAGGTGATGACACCTGGTGGCGTCGCAGGGGCAAAAAGATACCGGCACAAAATTAAGAGGCCTGAGTACGATAGATGTGGTCAAGCAGAACAAATTTTTGCCTTTCGACTGTGCACTGTGCTTTATGTGGCGACTCCCTGTCTCCTTTGTGTCGCTATTTATTCGCTTTTATTACTTGTATTGTGCCATAATGTTAACAGTGACGAAGATACGACGCAAAGAAACAGAAAGATCAATGTATTGGTGCTTTACTGTCATATCTAAATTTAAACCAATGCGTTTTAGAATTATAACTATTTATAAAAGCAGCGAGTAAACGTCGAAGTGTTGTTAACTGAACACAATAACACTATTCCAATATAATGCATCAGGGTCAGATTCAGAGCAACCTTGTTTGACCAAATGACACGTGTAGATCGACGTCAAAGTAACAATGCAAGAAAGTGAGAGAAGTAGGCCTATAGAAAAAATGATCACATTGGCAAGAGGCCATCGATTGATCAACCATGAAATCTTGGAGAACGAGTCTTATTATACTAAATGACTAATTTGAGGGTTCCATATCTTGTCATTCAAAACTAATTAAACTTACAAAAATCACACTCATTCATATGGTAGCCAGACAATTTGACAGGAATCATTATGTACTGCATTTTGTGTTTTCCAACAGAAAAGAAAGCACAATAAAGGGTATTGCGCATTGTCAAAAAGAATTTGCAGATTTACGAGTTTGGCAAGGGGTTTAAGTTACAGTTTTTGACAGTCATGGAAGTAAAATGCATGAACTGAGTATTTCAAAAATTAGGACAACATGCATCTCTGGGGTTCAATGTTTTTTCCACATCGCATCCACTACTACAGTCACGTTTACTGTTTTACGCTAAACACAGTTACACCTTTGTTTTGTTTAATCCTGGCCTCTGTATAATCTGTCCACTCCGAAATATATTCTTGGAAAAGCAACAAAAATGTGAGCAGTTTCCTGTAAAAAGATCAGTCTGTCAAGGACAATTTTCACCAATATTTATAACAATGTAATAATGATAATAATAATAATAATAATAATAATAATAATAATAATAATAATAATAATAATAATAATAAATCAAACTTCAAAGAAGAGTTCCCAAACTACTAACCCTATTTTTCCATCCCTTCAGCGTGGCTTATGGTTAATATGACTAGCTCTGTGGCATCGATGAACTACTCGATGGCCCAGCCGATCATGAGAGAAGAAGATGCAACCAGTGTAACGTGACGTTTATTTGCACCAAGACTGCTTCCCTTTCACATTTTTGTTGCTGACGAATACTTCAGCATAACCCAGATCAGGTTCCCCCACCTTGGTCACTTTTTTTTCTTGTTCATCTTTCCTATATACTTGCGTGACTAGGTATATCATAAGACGCCCTATACGGGGATAAAAAAGAATTGCACACGAACAAACTAGTATGGAACGCTGATCTGAAAGGAAACATTATAAAGACACAAACACGTCGAATGACAGGTCAAGACACCAAGCAGAGATGTTACTGAGAAAACATATGATACATCACTGTTATCCTGTTCCAATATTTGAACAATCAATGTCTCATCTTTGTGTCCCACGGTCAAAATAAAAGTATTACAACGTAAAATTTATGTAACATGATATTCTTCACAGGACATTGGGAACTGAGTTATATCAGATGAATATATGAAAAGGTAAAATAAGTATCACTTCCATCAGTAAACCCCGAAATGTTCTGGGTCAAACTCCGGAGAAAAATCATCTCGCTTCAAATCAGACATATTTCCACAATTCCCTCTTGATCCCCCAAAGTACAAATTACGCTATTTATATGATTCACAAAAATCATTTGCCTTTTTTATTTCAAATATAGCTCTATTGGTATATATATATATATATATATATATAGAGAGAGAGAGAGAGAGAGAGAGAGAGAGAGAGAGAGAGACAGACAGACAGAAAAAGAGATGAAGAAAGAGACAGGGAGGACACCTCAGGAGAGATTAATGACGTAAATGTATTTTAAATGTTGCTAACGGACTGCTAAGGTACGCAGTGGTGTTTGTGTTCAGCAAGATCATAACTGGGGAATTTTATTGTTACCTGTCGCGTATAAATATGAACACGATATAACTATGGCATGTACAACTATTGCGGTCCTCTTTAGGGGTTTCTACCGATTTTCTTCTTTTTATATTGACATTGACTGCTCTGCAACAAAGAAGCGTAAACGTGGCATTGTAAAAGTGGGGGATTCACTTCTGTTTTCCTGTTATCTGCCAAACGCAGATATTGCACGGCTCGGTTGCTCCTTGACCTCTCAGAGACGACACCCCAGGTGGACGTGGTTTAGTGGACATGCACTGCCCGCGCCCAGCTGACAAGATGAGCAAGTTTTTCCCTCAAGATGGATCACGTTGAAATGTAAGCTCGTCAGTTGAATATTCTTTTGTTTTCATTGCAGAAGAACAGACTTCAGCTCTTTATTCGTGTTCATGTTTCTTGGTCAATGTGGACAAAAATATTTAAGTAAGATTACCTAAGACAAAGATTAACTATAGATGAAGATTGGTACAACTGCTCCAAAAACGTAAGGGAAATGTTTTATGTGGACGACACAACAGAGCAGCAGAAGCCCAATACTTGACCGTCAGGGGAACAGAGGCGTGTGCAGCGTGCATGGACAAGGGCAGACGGTCAGTGATTGCCACCTGCCCGACACACTGGCCTTGTGACCTTGTGTGGGCCTGCGGCCAGCCGGTCCTGTCACCTTGCTGCTGAAACAGACGCCGCTTTACAAATGGAATAAACACCTTTATATCAGCTGTCATTCTGCTGCAATGCTTATTGTCTACCTGCGCAATGCTGCTGATCAGATTCATATCAGATACCGGTCATCGTCATGGCAGAAGGTTCCTAATGTTCATAATTAGTTTTCGACGCTTTTCAAGTCATCTTTAAAGTGCATCGGAAACACTGTCCGTGAGAGAAACCGATAAGACTGCTGGCTGCACATTGTAGGTTTTGTTCTGGGGTCTGTTGTAACTGAGGACCCGAGCAACCTCACCTGTGCATAAGACAGTGGCTGCTGAAACGGACCAATTAACAAAACGCCTCTCAATTAACAGAGTTGGCAGAGAGTATCGTATTGAAATCACACACGAGACTTGTATTGTTTGTATGTTGGATACAAGCTTTTAGCCCCCCCCCCCCTTTTTTTTTTCTAAAAAAAACAAACAAACAAAAAAACCCTCCGGTGTGCTGTGTGCGGCATAAACAGACAATGCCCTGAATAGTACCGCTGATTGCGTCTTGAACCTTGGCAAAGGTCGGCGGAGGGTTATTCCGTCATTCCAAACTTGTAGGATGGAAAAATTGCCTTCAGACCAGCCAGTGACCCAATGAGTCAGTACGTGACAAATTTCTGCAGATCATTGAATCTGGGTGACGATTTCTGGATCGTCGAACACGGGGGCAAAAATTCTGTCTCAGAGATAAGTTAGCTGGAAATTGACTTGGATGCTATCCTTGATTCCTTTACTATTTTAAATTCCGTTGTGGCCAAGTATATATGCATATGACCTTTGTAGACGATACATGAACATCATAAATATGTATCAGTTAAACCCATTTGATCTACCTTTGACGTAAACATCTGTAAATATGGAAAATATAAATCTGTGAATGTGGAAAATAACAAGGTTTGCTCTGTAAGGTTAATTATTTTGACCGTGTATCGTTCTGATTGTTAGGGTTATCAATATTTAACGGGACGAAGATCATAATTTGACGTAATAATTATGTGGACACCACTACCGGGTTCTCGTTTACCCATCAGAATATATGTTTGTATATAATATAAGAGGGACAAGGTTCACGACGCTCAGCCTAACTCGTGCAAGATTACTCTATGATGAAAGACCATTTGTGCCAGCAGTATTTAAATGTGACAATACCCCTGGAGCCCCCTCTTGTACACCAACACTGACCGGCTTCCTGGTGTTGACCTAATAAGTAGGGCAGAGGGTCAACCGTGTAGCGTGTCACTGGCTTCATTCACCAAGAACATCTTCCACCGCCGTGGCCACGCGTGCTTAACCCAAGCTGTGCAACGTACTATCTGGTATGCACAATGGAAAATCAACTGGCGAGACAGATGCACTTTTTTCTTTTCTTTTCTTTTTTTTTTCATAGACTATGCGGCACATGAATGAACATTTTTTTTTTCAAACTGAGATGAATATATTCTGTTAGAACCAATTTTCTCATTGTCAATTGATGGCACAGCAAAACAATTTACTTGGGAGTCCGTACGTTGCAGTTTAATTATCTGCGACACCATTTGTTCTCTACCCATCAGTATTGGTTTCATTGGGAACTGGCGTATTTATGTCTATGAAAGTGACATATATCATGGAATTTTAGAAGACAGACAGATATTTTAACAGCAATGAATCCGCTCAATCTATGATTTAAACCTACTTTACCAAAATTGTCTAGATCATTTTCCTGTGTGATAGTCACGAGCGACGTGTCTGCTCATTGGTGTCTTGCAGCCAAAAGGGACAGTAGTTGGCAAGCTAAGCAGATTTACGCCTACGCGTCGATCCTATTAAACAGCTAATGCTTGGTGAAATTTTTGTACATAAAATTTCAGTATTTGTGTCATTTTGTACACGGTTCTAGCTAGAATCCCACCATTGCGTAAGCAACATTGTTTTCTTTCCTCAACTGTGGGTGTTGCGGCAGTGGGTCACGGTCACTGTATGCCTATATCCGTAAATTACGGCACCAATCGTTGAGTTCTTATGCTTTACCACCCTGTTGGAACATAAGTATGCCAAGCGGTGTATCAAAATGGATTTTTCGGTAACATCGACTTTGGTCTGTTTACAGAAGGAGCAAAGCGGCAGAAGTTTAAATGTCCAACGATTCACAGTCGCTTGTCACGTAACAAATTCTACTAAACTGTCTACATGTTGCTGTTGAATTTTTAGTTTCACAAGATTTCTTTGCTTACATTTGTGATACAGAGGTCAATAACTATGCCCATGTCCTAAACTGTCCTTGACAAGCGTAAACGCTTAGAGTGAAACGTTTGAATGACCGGGGCTGGTCCTTTCTGCTATCGTTATTTGCCTGATCGTAGTTTCTCGTTTGTCCCCAATCGACGATGTCATATTGTCTTAAGAAAACGTTGCCATGTATATTTTTGCTGCCACTACGCTTGTGTGATGGGAAAACTGTACAACATTCGTATGGAGAAAGACCTATACGATAGTATGGCCATGGAGGGTAGAGACCTTCCTTGGTATGGCTGATAAATTTTCGTCATCAGGTAAAATATCTTTAAGGTATTTTCCAAGCTTGACATCATTTTTCAGAATGGCATTCAGTATATTACATCGCTTAAATTTTAGACGCACACAAAAAAAGTAATGTTAAGTAGATTTAATTTAACCCAAACTTGCCATTATAGAAGCATTCGATTTTTCACTCATCTGTAGACGGGAGTGGTGGTAGACAAATGCAATACAACCGCCAAACACATAAACGTCTATATGTGCCTGAAGAGTCTCAACTGTCAATTCTGTGCTGTCTTGGCCCATTGAAATTGAAATATATTGATGTATTGAAAAGGTCTTTATCCTACTAATGTGACATAATTCCACATTTCTGTGATATTGTATCACGTACCGTCTCATCTAGGTAAAGTTTTCTAATGTCCGTTAACAGGCTAATTTTGAACAAAATTTTAATCATGACATTCACTACGCATAACGTAAAAAAAAAATAAGTTCACAAATCAAGCTGTCAAATATGTTGGATGTTTTTCAATGATATATCTGTCGCAAAGATCATAACTATTCTCTCGAATTTTGATATAGATTACGAATAATGAAATACTAGTTAGAAATTCAAATTGTCGAAGATGAAAATAGAATTTAAAAACTTTTCGTCCCCAGCAAGAACTCGGACGGTCATGGAGCTGTGAGTTTGGTAACCCATGTACGATCAATCTCCCAAATTAGGACATGCAGTTGTCTTAACCACCTTCATCTTTTATTCTATTTTTTTTATTTCATTATTGTTATTGGTATTGTTACCGTTATAGTTATGGTTATTGTTATCATCATCTTCATGGTCATCGTTATCGCTATCTTTATCATTATCAGTATTACTATTTTAAGTAGTCACACGGAACAGAAGATTTTTTAAAGACCAGAATCAACTTGTCCGATCAGTATACACCAGGTTTTTTCTATGAAGGTTGATGCGTCAGCGGTAAATGTAGGTAAAACAATTAGGGATATTTTACAACTAGTATAACTGCTATTATGCTCAAGAAAAGTCCTGTTTATAAACTGTATAACTATCTAAGTAGGGAGAATTTTTTGGCCGACTGAGGTTTGGCAAGGACAAACAGCCCTTTGGATGAGACCGCTGTTCTGAAGTATCTTGTGGTAAAAGTCCATGTTTATTTTCAAGGAGGCTTACGGGAAGGAGGGACAACTTGTGGTTTGTGCTGGGACTATCTGTTTTGTGCTTTGTATTGTTTGTAAACAAATTGTTTTGTCTTTTGTACATTTGATCTTCATATGTTGTTCAGACAGACATTTTCGTGCACATCTGCTGCACTTTTTACGAGCACTGTCTCGGTATTTTGATGGTCACACAGTACTGGCTTTGGCGAGAAAACTTTATGTATTTTTAAGCTTTTGGATGTGAAATGGAACCGCAGAAAGTATAAATTTTTCTCTCGACGAACGTTTTATATAATCTAATTTAGTATGAACTTAGTCTTTCTCACGTGCACGTATAAGACTTTAAAGCGGCCCATTTGACACAAACGTTAAAGAACAATTTTGTGCATCTTACATAAATATAGTTACAACATTTCACCAGAAAAATTGAACAGTTTTACTTCAAAACATGAGCTATTGGATTTAGAATACATATATATATATATATATACATATATATATATATATATATATATATATATATATATATATATATATATATATATATATATATATATATATATATATATATATATATATATATATATATATATATATATATATATATGGATCACAGATAAAGAGACAATTAACCATGGTACTTTGCAAGACGGATTGGCCATGATGTCTGACCGCAAAATTGTTTCTATTTTCAATCGAATGGACCAACACAAAGGAAATTCATGGTTACAAGCAAAAGTATCGTGTTTAAACGAAGTTTTCCCTCCTTGTCTGAGCTTCTTGTTATTTTGTAAGCAGCTTGAACCCGAAAGTAAAATGCATTTTTGCTTAACTAACTACTCTGATGTTATTCTTACTTTAGTTGGATCAGTTATATATTATGTACCGTGAGTCTCTTTGAGCAAGTAATTCAGACAAACATGGTCTTATTCACAAAAATACACCTAACAACGGAAGCAAAATTACATTCAGCAATATAAAGAGATTCGAGAGTTTCCAAAACATCAATATTCATCTTCCAATAGCAATGTGAAGAAATAAATTTCACTCCTGACTTGAGACAAGCAGTCGCCGATAAAACACCACTGGTGGCTTTTAACCGGTCGTCTCAACCTTCGAAATACATTCTACAGTAACTGCAAACTTGAGTTTTTTTCCCCAAACATACAAGCCTAACAACTTGAGACCCAAACTTTATCACTTGCGCCAAAAATAAGAAGAGACATGGTATGCCTGCCCCTTTTTGGTTCTCCTTGTCAGTCAGCTGAGTCGACAGCAAACAAAGCTAGTAGGCTTACATTTTTTATGTGATATTTATTAATCTGGAACTTTTTAAAAATGCTCTACCTCCGCTCTGCCTAAAAACATCAATAAATTGTTTAAAAATGTGCAAGGATATCTATACGAAGAATGTTCTGAAGGCAGGTACAAAGTCAACGAACTTTCGGTGCACTGTTCAAAAAGGCTTTGAATCTTTTCTCAAGGTGTCTTCTTTCGTGAAAATGCTCATAAGCAATGAACAGGAAGAATGTAACGTTTTTTAAAGATATATTATGTAAACGCTGCGTCTGATGTATGTGTGAACTGATTCTGCACGACGTACCCACCCTTGGGGAACGAACAGAGATTTTTCGGTATATCCAGGTATTTTGGCCATATCTGCGGGAGGACCAAATGATAGAATTTATAATTTCTTAAAATTCAAAGCAGAAGATATGACTAAGGATATTGACAATTTAAGTCTAAAAGTTGTTATGGTGCTTCAACGGCCACACGATTAAATTATGTCATGCTGGCACAGGTATTCACATAGCCACTCTTTTTAATCAAGCAATTTCAAGTCACGTTTTCCCTGATATGTGCAAAAAGAGAGATAAACTGAATAAACCACACTGTAGACCTGTAATTGTCCTGCCAGATTATCCAAATTGCACAAGAAGTGTATGGCCGAACAGCTCTGTGATAATTTTGACATTCTATTCCTCTTTCTGATCAGCGTCACGAAACATCATTACTGGAAGCAAGCCGTTGTTGATTAGGTTAAGGAATGGCGTCAACAGCTGGATACCAAGAAACTTGTCGATACGATAATAATGGATCTTTCTAAGGCCTTTGATTGCCCTTCTCTTAAGCATCTGCTGGCCAAACTCCAATGCAAATGACTTCTCTGGAGGCGACGAAGGGTTGCTGGGTAGTTGTCGTCTATGCAACAGAGAGTGAAGATCGGTCCAATTCTTGGTCTTCAGGAACATATTATTAAAAATGTACCCCAGGCATCTATTCTAGGACCGATGTTGTTCAATATTTTCATGAGTGGCATCTATTACTCATTCAAAATACCAATTAATAAATATACCAATGATAAAACTCTTATTGCCATTACCTTTAAAAGCCTCAGAAGACTTGTGCCATGATCTGCACGGAAACTAGAATTAGTGTCTCGAGAACTACACGCAAGCAAATCTTGAAAAGTTCCAATGAATTTTTCTTGTGCCAAGACAAATAAACGTCTTCTTGGACATTTGGAGATACTTCCATAGTGTCAGAGTCATGTAGGTCATCTTGAAATAACAACTGATGATGACTGGTTGTCGTTTGATAACCCTGTATCAAAAAAGCTGTGGCTCAAATGAATGCTCTCAGAAAAATTGGCAATTTTGGGCGAAAATGCAAGAGTCAAGGCACGGTTTTTAGGAATTGTATCGCTTGGCAACAGAAGTATACAAATTAATGACAGATCTCAACCCTACATATATTAAGGGTTTCTTTAGACTCCGTCAGACAAATTATAATCTCAAATGTAAAGAGAATATATAACCATAACATCCCACAATAAATACCCAACTCTTCTAGGCAAATATTCATTGCTTTTCGTAGCCCGTAGGAATGACCTACCAACAAACTGTGACAAGACAGTCAGCTTCAAGCTACTTGAACAACTGATTTGTACATGGCAAAAGGTATTGTTAAATGTGTTCTTTGCAACTTTTAATTATTACAGCTGTAAATCGTAAAAGTATCTTCTTGTAGTCGACGAGCAAATTACATGATTTATCTTTGCTGTGTATCTGGACAAGGGTTATGCATTTCCTTCAATCACATATTTCAGTTACAATTTGATTTTAGTTTGCATATCGGGGACAAGCAATTCCAAATATAGTGTAAATTTGGACCTCTCCATTGATATAAAATAAAGTGTTCACTCCTCTTCTCTTCTGTACTCTACTCTACTACACGGTACGATACAATACGATATGAGATGTAAAATGTAGGATGTTCCGAGTTATCAAAAATATCATAAGTAAGAAATCTTACTTATCACAATAAAGTTGGACACTGATATTTTTAGCATGTCTTGACACAACCTTCTTCTGCAAAAACAAATGTCTTGCGACATAATTGTCATCGGCTAACAACAGGTCTTGTCATTACCCTCATCTGCCAATAAAGTCCCGTGCCCCACTAAATGTACTGGGTGATGAGGCCAGTTTCTAGGAAAGCGAATTACACAGAGGTGATCTGAAATTGTCATGAGGGGCCATTTTCTTACCTCTTGATACAATAAACTGCATTCAGGTAAATTAAATTATAAACGCCAGAAGTCAACTCAATCCTAGCCCCATCCTTTGTGGCTAGCTGTATCGAATCGCAGACATGGAATGGGGTCCCTTATTATAACAATACATTGCCATTTGTGCCTAATTTTATAATATTATCATGTGACGCTCATTACTTTAAATGAGAAATATAGAATGTGCCAAGGAACAATGTTGCATGTATATTGCAAGATTTTTTTTCTGGATGCTATGCTTTTTATTATGCTGAATCTAATTGTGTCACACAAAGAAGTTTGTATTATACTTAACGGTATCTGATAGACACGTCACCTGCCAAAGCAAAATCTGGTCACATATGGGATCTTCCAACAACAAACCCGACGACAATTTTAACATCACCTGTAAATAAAGTCTAGTTGCAAACGTCAATATAGCTGCCACCTACTAATGCCGGCTTTTCAGCTGGGAAACTACAGCAAGCTACGTGCAGTACTTTAGTTTTTTCCAGTTCAGTGCAGTTATGTGGAACTCTATTTTACCAGCATCATATACTGTCTATCCCAGCAAGTTATAGGTGTTTTCTGTTTCTGGGTCTTCTCAAACGATACCATGTTGTTCACGGTTGCAAGTCTCTTAACTGGCTTTTTGGCCTAGATCTGACTGTGGATTTTATGAGTGACACTACAAGAATAGCTATCATTGTTGTAATTTATTACACAGTGAGGTTGATATGTAGGCTGTAGATCTGAGGATTCACGAAACAACAATACTACAGTAAAACATTATAATCACGACATTTATATATACGACATATTCACTTAACGACGCAAGTTGAAAGGACTCAGAATCAAATTATTTTTGCTATTTAACTCACTTATGTCATTGTAAGGAAGCTTCACTGTCCTAAAAAATATAACGATGATGCCGTTTATTTCAGCAGATCTATGCCTGTAAGCTACAATACAGGTCAACGCCAACCGCAGCACCTCACTTCTGTGGTAAGAGAACTATACAATGAAAAGTTAGGCCCCTCTTGCTTTAAAAAAAATTCACTTTGTGGCATCGGTTGCCGAATTTCGGAAAAAAATTACCATGGAGATTATTTTTACCACGGGCGACGAAAAAGCAAAGGTAGAGATCAAATTCTTAGGAGGTCCATCCGAAGTCGTGCGACGAACATGATCGATAAATAAGGTTTCACTTCGAAGTCACAACTGCACGTGCTGTGGTTTTACGCATTTGGAGTGAAAACACGTATTCTTTGAAACTTTGTCAGAAGATTTGCGGCATTCTTCTCACACACTGTGTGATATATCCATAGGATATAAAAGGGATAGCACTGGTGAAAATAGGGCTACGTGAATGTTTGCATTTTGTGCATCAGGTGAATTCAATTTCGGTTGACGATGGACTTGTCGGTACGCGCTTTGAGCTGGTTTCCATATCGTTGAAACTGAAATTTCCAGAGCTGGCTACAGACTCTTTTGGGTCACTGCATGGACAATTTCTTCAGTACATATAGATCACTCTTTGCAATGTAAGCAACGAATACAAAAAGGCAAGCGACACCTAGTTATCTGAGCTTGGCCCAAAAACTGATGAAAATACAAATCACTTTTGTTTGGTTTCAAGACTTAACAGATTAACAACTATAAGTGCCTAACCAATTGAAAATAATGATGAAACATTGCTGAATAGACATTAACACCCATTGGGTAAGTAATTGCCGATGGACCCGCAGACTTCGCATCTGTCCATGACCGAAGGGAAGCTGTGCCCATGGACTGGCGAACCTTGGTTCCGTCGGCAATCACAACGCAATGAATTATAAAATTGGCCCCCCTTAAATCTGTGATAATCAACCCCAATTTACCATAATAATACTTCAACATGATCGCCTTAATCTGTATTGTGATACGCCGTGGCTTTGCCGGCTAAAGACTTGTGTGAAGATTTACGGACTGATACTGTATGGTGTAATGTTCTGCTGTGTATCAATGGACAGGAACACTGTGCGTCTGAATTTTCTGGCGGCTGATATACAGCTGAATGCTGCTACAACAATAACTGACTGCTGTCCTCGTCATTTGCATTGTACATATGGCGCAATTCTTCGGCCGTGTATTAAGAGACTTGTGGAGTTCGACACACTGACGCCTCAAATAATAGCCACGCTCTGACATGCACACAACACATGAATTACCTAGGGCTATGCAATATAGATAAGAGCTGACACGAAAGACTAAGCAAAAGCTTGTGCAGCCAGCCTTTCTCGCTCTGCTGCCTGACATCTAAGCAGTGGCGAATTTAGTTGTGACAACATTGGGTCAAATCCTTTTACGATATCATACTGAGTTTATTTATTTATTTATTTATTTATTTATTTATTTATTTATTTATTTATTTATTTATTTATTTATTTATTTATTCATTTATTTATTTATTTATCCATTCACTCATTTATTTATCGATCGACCGATCGATCGATCATGAGGTAAAAAACATGCGAATCATTCGAATTGCTGAACATAAATGGAAAGCTAATTTGGAACACGGACGAAGTGCGACTCTAGATGTAACATGAAAAGCTTTTAACAGAGGCATGGCGCGTAGCAGGGTAAGGCGAGTGTAGATAAAGCGGTACATCAGGTAAAGTGGGACATAAGCGTAGATCCGATGCCGGTCATTCAAACAGTTGCTCTGTACTCACAAACCTGTGTGTAAATGGCTAGGCAGGTGCAATATTTTTCCATTTTCAGATACGCCCCTGCGTCGTCTGCTTTTCTCGAGGAAATGCTGCTCTAAAAACAACTAGTCAAAGCGAGATGCTTTTTTGTATCTAACAAACTATGTAATCTTTGCTAAGGTTTTAGCTCACAATTAATGAACAGACGAAGTTTTCATTCTTTTCCCTTTTTTATTCAATTTAATTTCACTTCTTGTGTTACTGCCTCCAACATGGACGCCGTATGGGCACCTTTGCGTGACTTAGTGTTTCCCACTTTACCGGTACACTCTTATACGAGTTGGGACAGCCTGTTTTAGGTAAAGCGGAACCTAGAGTAGTCCTAAAATCTGAATGATTTAAGGGTAAGAAAAATTAATGTGTGGACTGTTAGAACCGTATAATGCTCGCAAACGTTACCAATGCTACAGGTGCCGCTAGGGGACCGCATTAAGGAAAGATCACTGCGCTCGCTGTAATTGCAATCACGACGTGCATTTACTTTGGTTCAGAAAACTGAATAATAATAAAGTGATGATGTTAGGCCAAAGGTAATATTGGTGCATAAGGCTACAGAAAACCCATATTACCTTCATCACGATGCCACCATTGATTTATCTGTAATACCTGATAATGTTTTAAATGGGAAGCTACATTTTCCACATCTGCTGTTTCTCTTCATCTAATAGAGCAGCGAATCTTTTCCACCTGCTTTTCCGCCTTTCTCTTGACGCCGCCCGCGAAGGCACTATTCTAGAGAGCTGCATAGGCCTATGCAAATTGTGTGGTTCCCTGTCTTGACGCTCTGTGTGCACCTGTATATGATCAAGGCACTGAACAGTCAGGAAAGGGAACCAATATATGCTGGTGAAATCGAGGCTCAGTACGTCAGGAGGCCCTTCAAGATGGCGCACGGTCATGGGCGCTTGAAGTCAATATTGCGGTGCAACATTCATTTCTCGAGGAATATTCATTTTACAGATGGTCATGTGACTATGCACCAAGCAATTACTTTTAACATTAAAAATAATACAGAATAATAGCTTTAATTTTTCATGCCATCTGTAAAAGGCATAAAGCCTAATAGATGGTTCGAGGACCGCATAAAAGGTGCCATAACAGAAAATGAAAGAAGGAATGTCAGGCTTTAGAAACCCTTGCGCCAGCACCTGGTGTGTGTCAACCAGCACCATGCAAAAAAAACAAAAACAAAAACAAACAAAAAAAAAAAACAAAGAAACAAACAAACAAACAAACAAAAAAACCCAAGGTACTGGTAAGGGTCAGAAATACCAGCTTTCAACAACATTCACCTATGTTCAGGATGCTGAATAGGCAGACCTTATCAAGATGCTGGCTGTAAGAGGTTTTCGCCAAAGAAAAATTTCAGTCGCTTGTCTACCAGTATGCCCCGGAACAACATCACTGGTTTAAACAGTTCAAACTAGATGCAAATGTTGGTGCTGAGTAATAACTTTCATGTGCCACCTTGATTGAATGGTAGGTTTACAAAGCTTTTGCATGGGTAGCGTTACTTGTGCTTTAGCCTTCCATGTGACACTGACTGTTGCTAATAATTTGATGTAGGCCTTCTGAAGATAGCAATCATGTCTGTGCTTTGGCTCACTTTGCATTTCAGATCCCAATACAAAGTTCAACCATTTTCAAAAGGCTTCATATGACCCGCTTATACTGAGCAAATGTTCCACTTTATCTGAACTGTTATGCAAAGTGGGACACTAGATTTAAACTTGTATTTTTGAAATTTCAATAATTATATTACATGTCCATAAATAATAATTTGTGCAGCAGATAGAGGAATAGATTGTGTACATTAACGTTCGCAAAAAGGATTATTCGTGATCTTCTCTATATCACAAAGCCAGGTAGTTTTCCCAAAAGTGCCCCACTTTACCTCAACTCACCATGCTTATTGACCAGTCAGGCACGTCGTAGTCGTTTCATATGCCTTAATAATACACGTCTCTTTTGTTTACATTTTACACTTGGTAGAAGCACAGCAGTTCATGCCCCGCCCACTGTTCCCTCGTTACAAACACGTAGTTTTATCACTAAATAAATAATAATATTGGCTCAAGAGGCTATATATGTATATGTCAGATTGTAAGTAGATAGCGGATATTTTTAACGACCCCACAAAAGCTGGCATGAGGCTTGCTCGTGCAACTGAACACGGAAGTATTCGGGAGAAAGTTTATATGGAACCATGTTAAAATGACACTACCTTGGTGCTATTCATTAGTTTTGCTGCCAGGCATATATCTCTGTCATTACCGCCTTTATTTTGATATCTTTCAGAATTTATAATTAGCAAGAATGCCTTGAAATGTACTTTGTTGTGTCATTGTTATACGATATAACCTGCAGCTTTCATCAGAGATCATCATTACAGCAGGACTGGGTTGCTATAAAGACAGTTGTGTAATAGAATATCATGTGGCGTTAGTAGCCTAATACAAGCATAACACGCGTGCTTTATGCAGGAAAGTCTACGACAACCCGGGCGCCGTGGCATTTGCAGTAGCGAATTGTAGCATTCAGTAATTATGATTTGCCCAGTCAGTAATTATGATTTGCCCAGTGACACATACCATTTAAGCTTCCACAATCAAGAATCTACAGTTAATAATACAACGAGATGTTAAACATGGTTATGAACATCATGATTCTTATCATTAGATTTGTCTATGATAGATTAATCGATGAATCAAGCCATCCACTGAACAGCAACCAATCTCCTATATACGGGTTCACAAAAATATACAATCAATACTGAAATTGCCCGCAACATTTCTTTATGTTAAATCCTTAACTGTGGCTTTAGCAACAGGGTGTTTGAGGTAAGACATCTATTATAGAATCTAAATAAGACATAAAATATAGACCAGTAAACCCATGTACCATGTCCCAGCAGTGAGAGAATTCAAAATTTTTGCAATACATTTTTCATTGCAGGGATCCCAGAAAACATCCCCCGAAAAAACTTAAATTAGCCAATGGAAACGAAATTTGTCACCACCACCACCCCTCCATAGAAAGAGGGGATTGCCTGTTTCTGGTTGCATTTTTGCATTTGGGGCTCGGATATTTCCGTTTACATATCCTTTGGGATTTCTTTAACTAGGTGAAAGTCCAGAAATTACCACACAAATGTGACAGAAACTTAATGTACTGCAAAGTTTCGCGTTGGCGGATGCCTCCCTCCGCCCCCCCCCCCCACACACACCTTTTAATCTATCCACCTCATCTCACTTTCTGAAGTACTAATGTTAAATATTTGAGGAAAGTCCAGCGTTTGACCAAAACCCTCGAAAACTTGCCGCACTCTGATTATTAAATAGGTCACGGTAATGGATTTTTTGTTACAATGACCCGATGCCAAACATTCCACTTTAGCCTGACGAGGTTCGTGAGTACCAAATTTGAGCAAAATCTGTCAAGACATTGTTGAGCTAACGCGGTAAAACACTGACCTGACAGAAAGATGGACATGCAGGAAACATAACATATTTCCCCCGAAATGATAAAAATGCATATTTTTTTCTGATGACCATATAACCCTGATTTTCAACATTTAGGGATACAGCGAAAGAAAAACTATAGCACCTCACAAGTTATCTTCAGAACTAAGACTTGTCAAAATATATTTTAGGAACAAAACATACAAGTAATACTTCCCGTATTCATTCCAATATTAGCACATGCCCCAACAAAAAAGCACACGTCCTACTTTTTACTCCATGGGGGGGGTATTAACAATTCAGTATTTTTCAATATTTACAAAAAAAATAACTGCTTCCGACGAAAGAAAAGGGCTCATTGTTGTTATTTTATGCTGTAGTAAGTGTAATTGCTTGTGGTATTATAAATTAAGATATATCATTATCACAAAACTCCTCGAAAACCATGTCTGCTCAAGGAAATTTTTGCATAAGCACAACGTGCTATTATTGAAATGAATACGGAATATGGCCAAGGAAATGCACCAACATACCTGCTTACAATGCCGTGTCTATGTAATTTGTTAATTTTTTTCCGTTTATCTGCAAATTTCCTTTGCACATTTCTATTCGTGAACACAATCTTATAAACTTTGGACAAAATTTAACATAACTTAGAAAATTAACAAAATGCACAGGTATTTACGTATTTCTACGTTTGTTAAAGCAGTATTTTGCGTGTATTAAATAACTTAGAAAATCCATTTCAGCATCTTACCAGACATTTTTGTAGGAACCTTCACTTTATCCATAGCATATGTTAATCTTGCATAACTGTTAATCCATATCATAAATAAATTCCAAAATTGGCAACAGAACTCGTCACTATCGGACAGAAACTTTCAGGGTAAAGAGCAAAATGCATGTTCAGATAAATAAGCAAGTAACGTGGAGACGCTGATAAAATATTAGGTATCCAACCTCTAACGGGTTTTTTGTCATGATGCCGAGACACCTTTGGAGACAAGCGTATTTGACCATGACTTCGAAACCTCCATGCATGCTAATCACTTAACAAGCCACATTAACGGATATAGGTCACAGTGACCCTGAACCCTAAACCGTATGTCTTAGCCTCATGAGATACTTATGCACCAAATTTTCGCAAACTCTATGCCGGCTTAGTCTGGATAGAACATAAATGGACGGGCGGATAACCCGAGAACATTATATTGAAAAGTATCTCTAATCACAGACTATATTTAGAACTCAATTTTGTTAAACTTAGATGAAAACCTTTCAAGTTATAAGGAACTGAGTAACATACACAGTGTCCAATGTTACTACGGGTTTATTTTATGGTGCAAAGTCGCTTTTAAGGGCCAAGCGAACTTTAATGTGACACAGACCCATCACAAAATAGGTCACCATAATGGGTAACTAGAGCGTGATGACCTAGAAATTTAATCACTTCATTTTAACTTGATGTAGTAGTCGTGTACTAAAACTGAGCAAAATCTGTGGTGACGGACATTGGCCTGACAAAAAAGCAGGCGAACAAAGAGGTGATATTTTGCATAACTTTCGCTAAAATCCAAAGAGACGGTTTCAGTGAACCATGCCGAAGCGCAGTCTTCTTGTCACCAGGAAAGAAGAGCACAATTAAAAATTCTTGAGTGACCCAGATAATTATGTGAGCAACATTTTAGAAATATAAAATGTGTAGTTTATTAAAAATGTTAAGTCTAACACAGTGAGACTGGTCCGCACAGACGTATCCACACTGGAACAATGAGACTAGTTTACACAGATGTGTTCACACTGGTGCAATGAGACGGCTGACATGAAGCCAGCTGATGAAAAGGGCCTGCATTCACATGCATGAATGAATATTAATGGGGTTGTTGATATTTGTGCAACATTTGGCAATTCCAATAATGACACAACCAGAAAATGCTATAGTGCGACCAAACTCGTAAAATGTGACATGTCAAGTCCTATTATGTACTGAATCGTTTCAGCGAGACAACAGAGCGACATTCTCTGAATTACAACTCGTAGGAAAGCATGGCATTCTGCTTACTCTGGAGGGACAGCGTATTTACTACTGTTAGGCTACCATTCCATTCACAAAACAACCGACAAAAGACGTAACACTTCTCCGTGTTATGCATCCTCTCAGAACCAGCATGTGTGGTGGAGAAAGAGCAACAACATTTATCCCTCTTAACTCTTTCCACCCGGATAGAAGACCGAGTCAACAGCTTTCCTTGGCGCGCTCTGGGCGCAATGCGCCCAGAGCGCGCCAAGGAAAGCTGTTGACCATGGGTATATAATTTGGAATGATCTTCCAGGGAAGTTTCATCCCAAATTTTGAAAAAAAAAACCAACCTAAATTAGTAAAATATGATTAGCAGACCACATTTATATATGAGCGGAAAAGCGCCATTAGGGTGGAATGAGTTAAGAAACAATATGTGGTGGTGGGGAGGAACAAACGCCTATCCCGCTCCGAAACCACTTTGTGTTGTGCAGAGAACAACATTGATGACTCTTGACAAGCAAAATCTGTGATACACAGATCAACAACATTCATTCCTCTCACAAACCAGACTGTGTTATACACAGAACAGCAATATTCATCCCTCTTAAAAAACACAATTTTTCCACTTTGGAACCTGAGTGATCGATGGAGAGGCAAACAGATATCTCTCTTAAGAATTAGTACGTGTGATGTAAAAGAAAACAACATTGGTCCCTCTTGAGAACCTGAATGAAGAATAATTGATAAATGTCTGACACGGTTCGCCAGTTTTTAAATCTGGAGCAAGATATTTGTAACCAATAACCTGTTTGGTTGATAACTCTGAGCAATGGGAGCGAGATAGGAATATAGCAAGATGGATGTTATTAGTATATTAGTGTGGTACTAAGACTCATACGTGCGCTCTATTTCAAAAGGAAAGTAGAGAACTGCGCGTCTTTGATACGGTCAGATTTGTCTTTTTCAGACATTATGCTAGTAGAGCTGACAACAGTGACCGAAAGGTCCAAGTCAGGTAGTTGTAGCTTGTTCGGTCTTGTGAGGTACCATTTCTACCATTCTAAACAGGAAGAAATCTTACACTAACTTGGAACGTTACTTCAGGAAAATGCAAACGACAGTGGAAGGTATCTTGAATAAATGGTCTCTATTGTGGTTTTCTGATCCGTTCTTTTAAAAAATGATTTAATGTAGGTTAGATATTAGGCCACAGATGGGCCTGCGTCATAATACAATGAGCCGCAGGTACACTGTTGATGCATAACCGAAATGACTGAAGGCAGACATCGACAGCCACACCTTGAGCAAGACACGCATATCAATGTGATGGCTTTCCAAACAACAATGATAAAACGGTTGTGTAATGGCATAATATGTATTTATTGATACTTTGCCTTCAGGAATCAATAGGTAACAATACTCTCATGTTATATAACTTTATGCATTCCCATTACCCTACACATATAAAGGTTACCTTAAACCCCAATTTTAATGAATCTACGTACTTTCCAAACAACAATGATAAAACGGTTGTGTAATGACATAATATGTATATATTGATACTTTGCCTTCAGAAATCAATAGGGAACAATACTCTCATGTTATACACTTTTATGCATTTCCATTGCACCACATATATAAAGGTTACCTTAAACCCCAATTTTAATGAATCTACGTGCAACCGTTTCTCTAAAATTTTGACATAAAGAAGTTAAATGAAAGTGAGATTTAAACGAATCTTTGCTGTTTAAAGTTAAGCCTCACTGCTATCATCGTTGTCAGGTTGCTCCAATACTTATAATATGTCGTCACTGCCTTCAAATACCATTATTATGCCTTTGGTTATTTGACGTGACATTTCCTGCTTGGCATATTTCAAGGACCCTGTTAATCTGCTGGTTAGAGCCTTTGAATTTGATTTATTTTAATTGTGGGCCATCTTCATGACAAACATTGTACTTTTATATGGTATACCTGTTGTCTTCACCTTTATGTTCCCATTTATGGGGGGTTCACTAAATTATTATTATTATTATCATTATTATTATTATTATTATTATTATTATTATTATTATTATTATTATTATTATTATTATTATTATTATTATTATTATTATTATTATTATTATACATGGAACACGCCAGAAAGGCAGAGCAGGTCCAGATCAAAGTCTACAGATGTTGACGCAAAGCTATTAGATGTAATATGTGTGGTTGCCAGAGAAGAAATCAGAGACAAATTTGTTGACATTGACATTAAACTACGTGACGCAGTCACACAGTTAAGGTCCCTAAATACAAGATTTGACCAACTAGAAAAGGGCATTCATAACTACAGTGACCGCATCGAGTCCATTATCAACATGTCGCATAAACGCCTTTCAAGATGAAAAAAAAAATGAAAACACAAGGGACAGTTGCATAAATTTTGCCAAGACTCTTCTGCAGGTGTTTAATGCCGACCTTACCCGAATGGCGGTCTGTCATCGCCTCAATCAATACAAAGATGCCGACATCATCGTTACTTCTTTTGATCTTGATCAGAGAAATGACTGGGTGGCAGGAGCTCAACATCTACATAACCACCGTGACAAGACATCTCTGTCTCCAGATTTACTCCGTCACCCAACAAATGATATAATGAACTAAAGACGCTATCTTCCAGTGGACATTGAAAAGAAATCCAAAGTCAAATACCAAACACGTGGCCTAATATTAAGCGTAATATTCAAGGGCGGAACCCATACTACCCCAAAGTAATGAAAGAAAAGATATCCAGAGACTTTCGGGATATGGACCTTGATTTAAGCTTAGTTTAGACTAAGTACGAACTTGTGCTTTCAGGTTTTTCGAGCCATGCTCTTCTCGACCTTAAGAGACTGTCTAAACAGACAAACTGGAGTTGTCCCTCATGGCATGAGGTCTTTTGTTTGAAATATTATAAGCAATATCAGTCACAATCAATAATAAACCTCATGCCGGGTCCTTCTGTTTAACCTCTATGTGGAGTTTCCAAGTCCTTGGACATTGGATTTTTTTCTCTTATATTTTTGCTTTTTTGTCGCTTCACACATCCACATGTACTTTCATATTCTATGCCCAGTTCATGGCTCTTATATTGCAGCTGAATATTCAGACTGTTCATTCATGGTTTCCGCTCAGTCACTTATGTTCTATGCCATCATGCTTCATATAATAAAAACTATACATTTATATTTGCAGTATTTATGTACATATTGAATGTATACAATATTGTATCATGTTCTTCAGTTAAATATGGCTTCTATTGATAATGAAGAGGGTTTTTGCGATTCGAACATCATACATATACTTTTTTCTTTAAGATTCATTGCTCAGTTAATGATTATTATGTTACGTCTTGAATATTTATACCTGTTCTTTCATGATTTCTGTTCCAGTCATGTATTTGCTGTACTTGTTGATCATTACATTCGATATGGCACAAAGCCCATTTACCTAACTGCAGTAACATATAATATGTTCATATCAAGAACTTATTATCATATCGTATTCTTGGTACTTAAGATATGCTTCCTAAAACAATAGAAAACGGCCTTCTAAAGATCTCAGCCAACTGCTTAATGATTTACTAAATAATGCACATGGTTTGGAGAATACAATATCATTTGCTTCTGATTCACCATACGTGGATGCAAACGATATTTATGACTATCTCAGACGTTTTCTCAACATTAAGAGCCTTAACGCTAAATTTGACAAATTGAGTGTGTTAATGAATGAATAAGCCGTAAACAATTTTGAATGTGCCTATTGCATCACTCTTTAATTTTGAACACTATATACCTATTTGTCTTAGGGCTACATGTAGTTTCTACGATGGATTACTCATTTATTTACATGATAAGAGTTACCAATATAAAAAGAGAAACATATATATTCCAGACAGAATTTGGGAACGCCAATTCCTGAACATATCCGGCAATGGCTTGAAAAAGATCATCACTTTGTGGAATATTTATAGGCCTCCAAGGGACAGAAACAATTATATAGCCTTATTTATTAAAGACCAATATTAGAATTCTTATCGGTTGACTCCACTGACAAAATTATTTTTGGTGATTTCAGCAGAGACTTACTTAAGATAAATACTATAGGCAAATATGGTGAATACTCAGATATTATGATGTGTAATGGTTTTTATCCCAAGATATCGTTACCAACAAGACTCACCGATAGAACTGCCAAGTTCCTTGATCCTATTTTTTGTAGTTTGTCTAATTTTAAGAAATAATATCCATCTGGTATTGTTGTCTCCGACCTGTCGGATCACTATCGTAATTTTACATGTATTGACACGGACTCACAGATACTAGGGGTCCACCTAAATAGATAAAGGTTGAAACTGAAGATAACATCTCAATACAACATTTTGTGATGAAATCAACAATGTAGATTTGACGCTGAACTTACATATGCATGCTAATGATAACCCAAATGAAAATTAAGAAAAAAATTGAAAATATTCTGTGTAGTGTCAAAGAAATCAACTTCCCAACACAAATTAAATTCCAAAAATACAAGCACAAAATTTGCTTTGGGGGTCACGAATGGTATGCTCAAAAACAAAACTGCTTTCCCTTCCTTCCTTCTTGCTGATACTAAACGAACAACAATTGAAGAAGTAATTGCAGACAGATTTAATGCCTTTTTTTTCGAAATTTTCGAAAATGTTGTTTATAATCAACTCTATGATTATTTCATATCCAAGACTTTATTATACTACAGTCAACACAGATTTTGAAAATTACACTCTATTGAAGCTGCAGCTCTGGGGGGTAAATAGAGCACATTTTTAGACCTCTCTGAAGCCTCTAATACCTTAAATCACAATATTCTCTGTTATTCTTAAGTTTTGTAAGTTTGCCACCACGACATGTTTTCATGCTTACCTCAAAATTCAAGCGGCAACATACTCAACGTTCACATGTATGTATGTATGTATGTATGTATGTATGTATGTATGTATGTATGTATGTATGTACGTAAGTACGAACGTACGTTTGTATGTATGTATGTATGTATGTATGTATGTATGTATGTATGTATGCATACGACTGAAGCACCAATATGTTAATACAAAGGCAATATTGGAGCTGAAGACTGTAGAAAATTCCTATTGCCTCCGTCATGAAGCCATTGTTGCATTATTCTGTATTACCTGTTCATATTTAAAACGTGAGTCTACATTTTCCGCAATCTTCTCTCTCCGTCTGACAGAGCAGCGAATCTTTTCCACCTGCCTTCTGCCATTTTCTTAAAGTCGTTTGCAAGGGCATTATTCTGTGCCTTTTCCCGACAAAGGGCAGCATTGGCCTGATTCAATTGTGTGGTTCCCTGCTTCGACGCTCTGAGTGTGTCTGCCTATGATCGACAGTCGGGTGAGGGAACCAAGCCATGCTGGTGAAATCGAGGCTGACCACATCAAGAGGTCTGCTAGATGAGGCGCAGTCAAGGACGCTTCAAATAAATACTGCTGAGCAATTTTCATTTCTTCAGGAATATTTCTTTTACGGGTGGTCTTGTGACTATCAATCAACCAATTATGTTTAAATATTAACAGGTAGCTCAAAATAATGCAAATTGTGGCCAACGTGCATATGACAATTTGACTTTGCGGTCTGTGAGACATCTTCAACAGACGATGTAGCTGTCAAGGAGATTCCACAAATGCTGTCGCTTGCCGGTCAAATACTGGGTTTGCTATTTAGGCTACAGGAAAATGATATATAAGAGAATAACAGAGGTTAAACAGTTCTCTCAAATACAAGCACATTTGCAGAGCTAATGCCTAAAATACCTCTGAACATCCATGATGCAAGAGTGACAATAGAAGCACTTTCAGGAGCTTTCGGGTAAATGTGTAAGGACATTAATGGTGCTAGGGTGACAATATCAGCACTTTAAAGAGCTATTGGGTACATGTGTATGAACATCAATGATATGATGTAAGGGTGACAATACAAGCACTTTTAAAAGCTATGGGTTAAATGTTTATAAACATTAATGATGTTAGATGTGATGCGCAAGTGACAATACAAACACTTTAAAGAGCTATTGGGTACATGTGTATGTCCTTTTCGCATCGTTAATGTCCACACACATTTACTTATAGCTCTCACAAGTGCTTGTATTGTCATCCTCGTATCATGAATGTTTATCAACGTTTAGCTCCTAAAAGTGCTTGTACCGTCACTCTTGCATCATTGATGTTCATACACAATTATCCAATACCTCTTATCTAATATTAATAACAGTGAAATATTTCCCACCCATGAGCCTAGGACATGTAGGTCATGATAGGACAGTGGTCTTTATGTGAAAACGAAACAGAAGTAACAAAACAGGAATTGTTAAAGGGTGGTTGTAATAGGATAATGGTCTTACGACGGAGATTCTAGCGTGTTTAAATAATTAAAGCAACTTTTAGCTGAAATGCATGCAGCAAAAAATCAGTGTATTTTTCTATATGAAATCATGAAAGATCATCCTGTTTTATAATTTATCGAACTGTAAACAAAATATCAGTGTATATTTTTATATGAAATCATCAAAAATCATCCTGTTTATGCTTTTCGAGCCATAAACAATGATTAAATCGAGGCTCTGCTGCACACATTTGAACACTGACATCAAGTCACAAAGTCAGTATTACATTATGTTATTAACATATTTGATTCACAAGATATACTTGGTCCTGCAGCCGGACAAAGACCTCTTTGTCCATCTTTAAAATCCAAATGCTAAACGCTTCTGTGCTCAACAAGAAAGATATATCAAGCTATGCTCCTTATACTTAGAGGTCACCACAGTCTCACTAGACCAAACACCAGTTTAAGTGATCGGCACTTCGAGTGACAATAATAAATATTTGTTTTCCTTCTTCAACTCCATTGAATTGGAGGCTTCTTCCCTGGAGGCATATTCGTTCGACAGTTTGACCTTTGGACTTTATGTGCAGCTTAGTCTAAACCCTTGACCTGCTTAATCAGGATGACCGCTGGATTTTGTACGAACAAAGGAGCATGCTATTTTATCAAAAAATTGAAGGCAGTCTCTGCCTTGTGTATTTCAGACAAATCCCTGTGTAGCAAACATAAATCAAGGTTTCGAGTAAGAAAGGCACTGGTGTCATAAATGCATCATTATGCTCATATTGGTCGTGCTGCACAAGGCACACGGTTGACAGTGACTTTGATTGGAACCAATTGCCAAAATATTTATTATGGCCTTACCAAACTGTTTTTAATATACAAAGTAAAGAGAAAAGAATCTATAGTCCTTGTGCTGCTTGTTACGTTATAAATACTAGGTTCGGGATTGAAACCCTCGTAACAGTCACAGTGCCGCTTCCTACGTTACAAACACTAGGTGGGGGAGGGGGTGAAACTCCATAAGGTAAGAGTCACTGTGTCGCTTTATACATTAAAAATACTAAAGGACGGGTGCAAAATAAGAAAAATAAAATGTACACTAAATGGCAAATAAAAACCAATGAAATTTAGTTATTGAGTTGCTTCTTGCGTTAAAAATATTAAGTGAGAGGTAGACATCCATAATGTTAGAATTGTTGAGCTACTTTGTACGTCAGACATCTTCATTGATCGTCAATGTTTTAGTCAACCATAAAAACATATCCATCAAAAAATAACACAAGTGTTACAGTAAAAATTTCAGTTACTGATTCGATAACATTTTTCATGCATCCGCTTTTGCTGTCTATAATTACACAAAAAAACGGCGAAAGTCTACCTGTGACACACTCCGCTGAACAACTAAGTGCTATCAGGTGTTCATGCATAAAAATACAACTTTGCACAATGCGGTATGTACTTTGACTGCTTCCACATAATTGAGAATTGCACAATGTAGAAAAAAATCAAGTTTATATAGCGGAAATGGTAGGTGTCCAGTACCATGCATGTCTAATTACACGTAAAACTATTTTAATGGGCAAATTGGCCTTTCACTTCTCTTATTAAATATAAATTTATAGTATATATATATATATATATCTCAACATCTCTGCGAAAAAAATCTGAATTGTCGGTTTACGTTTGCTCCTTTTTTTTTCCAAACAACTATGAATGTAAGCTCCTCTGTGGCCAGACTGATACATGTTTCGGTGTTTACAAAGTGGCTAAAAGCCTCACAGTTGCAGTATTACATTTTGGATTCTTATTTTGATTCAGATATGTTGTGAAGCTGAAAATCAGTCACACCAAATTGCATGCAGTATCTTAAAAACCTTGCTTCCAAAGAAGAATAAGATTCTTATTGTCTCTAGTACACTTTGTTTCCTCCAGGACTGCAAAATCTTAGGGTCAGGGTAATAAAATTGCATTGTCATCCTTCTCATGGACCGAAGAATATGCCAGGAAACTGCTCATCATCATTTTGGCCATTGTCAATATATGTGTCCTGTTGCACTGTAGTATGTTAGCATGGTAATCAAAATAAATCAATGAGAAATTGAGTCTCTAATTCAGAGCGAGAGCAGTGATCATGTAGCCAAGAGGCAAAACAAATGGGGTTGGAGAAAACACTGAGATTGGTCCGTTTAGCAGGCAAGTAAAAATCAAACTTTGTTCCTGAAATACGAAGTCTGTCCAAATTCGTAACCTTGGTTTACTGAAAAATACCAATATCTTATATTAATCAATCTATATGCATATAGGTCACATCTTATTTTGTTTCCTTATACTGTATCATTTGTCGCTCACATACATCCTACCTTGAATTTGTTTTAAATGCTTGTAGCTCTTGATGGGACAGTTAGCTACTGAACTTTTGCAAGAAACTCTTGTGGCTTTGGACGGATCAGATTGCTTTTTTAATGTTTGTAATGCAGTTTTGTAGCTATGGGCGGGGCAGATGGTTACTTAACGTTTGTAAATACTTCTGTAACTATGGATGGGGCATTTATGTCCTGAACGTTTGCAAGAAACTCTTGTATAGCCATGGATAGGGCAGATGGCTACTAAACGTTCGTGAGAAACCCTTGTAGCTCCGGACGGGGCGGATGACTACTTCATTGTTGTATGAAACTCGTGTAGCTATGGATGACATAGACGGCAAGTCAACAAGCTGGTAAAAGATGTAATCAAGCTGGAGAGAGCTATAAGAAAAATTTTAAAATAATACTTAAGAAAGAAATAGCGGCAATTGGACAGGGAAGTTTGAATCACATTCGCTTCGTTAACGTACAATAAGGTAAATCTTTGAAAAACGCAGTATCTTTCATTCAAATTCTGCATTATTATTTTTTGAGCTTGTCTCAATAATTTTGCATATAACGTATCGCGTTGGGCTATGTTTAAGATTGTAGAGTTAGTACCCTGTATAGTAAAAATACATCATGGGTTCAAGAGATGTTTCATTGGTATGAAATTTGTTACTTGTTATAACGAACGGAAGGTTGTGCATTTATCACCATCTGAATTGACACACTTGATCTAAACAAGCGTCATTTGTCCTGCAACATATCAAAATTATCAATGCCCGGAATCAGTTTGTCACGTTCTAAACACTTCATGTTCGTATGTCCGTACCTACCATTGCCTTCCTCTAAAATATCAAAACAGAAACACTGAAGAATTTGTTTTGTACTGATTTTAACCAAAACACATTCAACAGTTACTTTTGAAAAATGCCACATCAGCCTCAAACATATAAACAGGTCTTCATGGAGAAGAATGCGTTTCGAAGCCTGGAATACCCTGATATGCATGTCTGATAACGGCTCGTTGTCTCACTTAAATGTATAACAAAGACAAAACCACATGAAATTTTGAGAATAGTTTATGAAATATAATATATGATGTTAGTCTCAATATCTAAGTATGGATTTTGCCTCCAAAAACGACCTGACGGGTTTCCCAGTCCTGAGTGCACCACAACACGATCGTAGCTCTCAGTGCTATTTGTACTGTATACCTCCTGTTGCTGGAACACTAATCTAGGCCAGCCTGAATCGCAGAGTTGATGTTATTTTCACTGCCGACGATAGGAATGTAGCTCCCAGTGCTGAGCGCAACACTGACCACGACATGATCGACCTCTTATTGCTGGATTGAGGCATTGACCACGAGCTTACTAAACTCACCCAAGTTGACTGAACTACCAGACACAACACGACAGCTTCCACTAGTGGATAGTACCGCTAAAAAACTACCCGACGGTACTTCGTAGTGATGATTGTATACCTGGCGACGTCTGAACCTATCAATGCTTACTGTATCAGTAACCACAACATGACTATAATAATAATAATAATAATAATAATAATAATAATAATAATAATAATAATAATAATAATAATAATAATAATAATAATAATAATAACAATAACGATAATAACATTAATAATAATAATAGTAATAATAATAATAATAACAACGACAACAACAACAATAATAATAATAATAATAATAATAGTAATAATAATAATAATAATAATAATAATAATAATAATAATAATAATAATAATAATAATAATAAGTGTATTAAAACCCTCGAAACACGGGGAAATAAAAGTATACATCAAAATGAAATACATATACAGCATATAAATCAAACCAAAAATGCAACACATATTGCACATGAAAAGTAACCGAGGTATAAACTAAAAGTAAAAGTACGTCAAACCCAGTAAACTTAAATGTACAAATACAAAATTGCACACTAAAAGCACCGATATTAAAGACGACCGATGCTGATTGTGACACTAATCCTGACACGACTACCTGCTACTGCTTGTTGGTGCTGAACCACCTGAATAAACTCACCAGTGCTGATTACAGCATGGCATGACGACCTCGTATCCTGGCACTGATAACAACCGCCTGAATAAACCCACCAATGCTGATTGTAACAGCATCCACGACCCGACCACAACTCTCACTGCTGCATTGTGACGCAAAAAACGACCTGAGCAAACTTAGCAACTGCAACCAAAAATTGTAATGTTAACCACGAAATTAATGTACCTCCTATTGCTGGACCTGATCAAACCTCCTTGACTGTACCGCTGATCACGGCCTGACTGTGCAGACTCTACCGCTAATCACGACCTGGTTGTAACTTATACCTCTGATTGCGCCTCAAAACACTCACTGTTGCAGAGAAAAAGAAAGATTTGTATTTTGTCAGCCTCTCACGCAAAATTGTACAAAAATTGAAAAGTTATTGCATGTATCCGTATTTGAATGCTGTCACTTACATACCTGTATTGGGTTGTTGCGCTAAACGCATTATCTGCCAAGCCCCGCAATTAGCGCCGCTGTGCGTGTGCTTTACGGACCAAATATTACCTTCCGCCACTGAACTCAGGCAAATACGTGATCCAGAAACAAATGCCACTGTTTCAGTCTTCCAAAACCACATTCCGCTCATGCTCATACAGTTGTGTGAACTTTCAACATATACTTACCTATTATGGTCAGGAGAGCATTCGA
>OZ026615.1:82839415-82916915 GCA_964020975.1 Hermodice carunculata | reverse complement strand
AATAAATAAATAAATAAATAAATAAATAAATAAATAAACGAACAAATAAACGGAAGAACAAACAAATAAATTGCGCCTGTTGACGAAATCTGGCGCGCGATCGCTCAGCCAGTCAGTGATGGGGAAAATGAAGTTGTTCCACAAGCAAATGACTGTTGTGTGCTGCAATAAAAGTAATCATTCGCCCATGATACTGCTAATTTTAACAAAGACTTTGCATTGATGTAAATGGGTTTAAAGCTTATCATTTTAAATATTGCGCATGGAATATGAATATAAGCGCGCTCTACCAAACAAAACATGGTCATTGTTATTCGATATCAGGTTTCTTTACACTTATTAACGTCTGCTTTCACCAATTCCATTCTGCGTTGTTGTGATGTTATTAATCCTCGATAACAAATCATATATTGTACAAAACGTATTTGTGGTAATCGAAAACTGCACAGCAATGAGTATAAAAAAGAACGAGGGCAACGTAAAGCCAACAAGGAGGATGCTTTTATAATTGCGTGTACCATTTTCCCACAGAAGGCGACGTCGACCAAGATCCAAAAAATAGGTTTGCCACTTGTGTGGAAGGCATCGTTATTTTGACAAAACATTTACCACTTTTTTCGTGCTTTGTCTATGTGCCTGTTTTGTTTCAAATACCGAACCTTACTGCACATTTTGTTTCCAAGAAGAATTTGTTGTTCAATCTAAAAGCATCATCCACTGTCAATTAGTACTTGCTTCTACGGTCTGCCGTCGTCTTCAAGGAGGAACTGACCCGTGACTAATATTGCTATATTTAACAAACATATCACATGATTTAAGATGCAAGAGGAAAGAAGCTGCATTCGAATGATATGTATATATATACATATATACATATATATATATATATATATATATATATATATATATATATATATATATATATATATATATATATATATATATATATATATATATATTCGAATTTATCCTATTCCGCTGGTTGCACACAAACAGAACCTATAATAAGTATGACCAGGATTTTGCTGATAAATAAATGTAGCGTATCTTTCACAACAGGCAGTCTCGGGAACTTTTTCATGGCTGGCCGGGTTATAATCTGCTGACATATTGCACCGAATTGGGGTTTGCACACATGCAAATATTAACTTAGGCAGGAACTTGAAACTGTCGCAATGGTGAAACATAGTATTCTTTTGACAAAATAGTTGCATTGAATTTCAAAACTACTTGCAAAAGTTAACAGTAAGGCGCCTCAATACGAGACTCTCGTATACTCGTATATAAGATAGGACGAAATACAGTACACAGTATATATAACAATGCACATCTCCTGTGTTTACTTTTTACCAATTTACACTTGTATATTTAGACGTACCGCAGGTCATGGATGAGCCGCTGTGCCCCTTGCTTTACATGAGTTCCATTGTTTCTTTCATGTAGTTCAAACCACGTTCATCAGTTTTAAGAGTATAGGTGGTGATTATTATTATTATTATTATTATTATTATTATTATTATTATTATTATTATTATTATTATTATTATTATTATTATTATTATTATTATTATTATTATTATTATTATTATTATTATTATTTTGGAAATTTGTAGTTTCGATGTGTAGCAACGATGGTGTGTGAAAAATACAATCTTTATTCTTTATAGTTAAGTTACCATGGAAACCATATTATAAATTTTATTCCATGTACAATGGTTTAGGGTTCTTCCTAACAGTGCAAATGGGAGATGTATAATATTAATTCCCAATGAAGGAAATGGTTTGGTTTCGAGTCAAACAAAGCATATGGCTATCAAATGAATTGTGGGAGGAAATTCCATATGGTTAACCATTTTTGATGCTACCTTTGTTTAACGGCTGATTCATGTTAATACCAGATTTGACCGTTGCAAGCAGCGTTTGGGTCATGATTCATGTACAAATAGATTAATGGCCATGCAGGTTTATACATAAATATGGGCATGTTTGTGAACGTGATGATTTAAATAACTGTTCAAGTATTTTGAAAGTGAATCATATGTGGGGACTTAGCTTTTGTTACATTCAACATTACATCTTATGCTGACAAACATAATGAGGATTCATGGACCATGAGATTGCAAAGGAAGGTTGTGATGGTTGTAACGATTGGATAACATGTTGAATATGTGACAATATTTCACTGTTTATTTGTGAATAACGTAGGGATGGTTCAACATTATCATCATTTTTAATTAGTACTTGGGGTACTAAATTTTATGGCATCCCCCCGTCCCCCCTCCATCCAACTTAGTACGTAAAAATGATGATCTTCCAAGAAATAATACTAAAATACCGCCCAAATTTGGTTACAAATGACCATTATTTTTCATTATCTGTAGAAGTGTACAGGTCCATTTATCCCCCCCCCCCGTACTGAAAGTACCAATTCAAAAATGATTAAAATGTTGAACCATCCCTTAATGTAAGCTGTCATTAACGCAGTCATTTCGAGTAACACGCATTGTTAAATGCGTACGGTAGGTCAGTCGAAACAAATTACTATCGGTGTATTGCATTGGCGAGCGACACATATTGTGCCGTGTTCCAATGGTTCCTTTTTTACATAAGGCACCAACAGTCGCAGGCCGCAGATGTAACCGTTTGTAGCACATGCTGCCAACACATATAAGTTTTTCCCCTCTTTGTTCTCAAAACACGTTTTTAATACCCTATGAACTGCAGAGCAAATGATTCGCAGCATTTCACAGATAACAGAACAAAAATGACCGGGGGAAAATTGCAAGACCGTTGTGGAGTCAACCGTGTTAGGCATTATTAAATAACAACCCGCGTTTGGGCCACCTAGCGGTCAATGGAAGATGTCCATCTCTTATCAAACGAGAGGGCTTCCCATGTATATGCTGTACGGTCAGTTGACTGTTTAGATCGAAAAAGAAAGCTGCACGTCACTTCCAAAACAAGCCTAAAATCCATCATGCAGGAGCAATAATCTGTGTCTTAGTCGTACCTTTTAAACGCAAAACAAATGGTGACACGCCCAATATCTTTTCTCCAAATGCATAGTTAATTCTAAAGAAAAGAAAACACACATGCTATGTTTCTGTTTGGATGTCGACCCTGATGAGTGTCCTACTGGTTGAGAACAATGGTCTGTAGAAATGGCCTCTTTCCCTCACACTGAACACATGTCGCCGCATTGCCTTGGCCTACAATGTTATGAAACAGCCTGCGCAACCACACAGTGTGAAAAGAGTACAAACCTGCAGCAAAGTATGTGATTGATGGTAAATAGGTGACTGGTACATACCTGTGCTTTTGATGCTGCAAGTGGCGAGAACAGGAAACCGAAGAGCTTCATATTATAACTCGGCGCGAAGCCTTGCTTCCCCGGGCCAAACACACAGGTCAACCCGAGGTCACTGCATTTCAAATTTCAACTCCTTTACTTAGCCCAAAACAAGTTGGATGGTCCTGTGCTGTCATTATAGCTAATTGACGTCTTGCCTTCTACACGCAATACTTCTGTACGATATATTTTATGGAAAGAATGACGATGATGGAACATGAAAAATAGATGCATGAAAATAAATCAATGCGACCTGGGCTAATGTAATGATAATGAGGGGTCTTCAATGTATTCTTGAAGCATGGATTACGTGCGCTTACGTCGCCATATGTAAGGCCGTGACGAGATGACGTAATGTGTACTCAAGGATCCTTCTTTTGCTCGCCTGTGCGGCATACCTATGGACTGTCCCGGTGTTACCTGCGATGACAGACACCAGCAATCAATGTGCCAGAGTGGTTGATAATAAAGATGGATCTCTGGTCTCACTGAGTTGACCGCCATTGCCCCCACATTGACCCCCATCAGACGAAGCGTAAAGAACCTACTACCTGGCCTGCATCCTTGCCACGGGCCCCTTTGTGTGTGTCATTCATTCTTGATGTTACAGTAAACTATGCTGACTATTGACACGCAAAGTTAATAAAAATTATGGGAACACTAGTCGAAACAGTGATTGTAAATTGGTGCAAAATTTAAATATGGACACTGTTAATGTAGGAAGCAAACCACGAGTGTCTTGTGACACAGTCACTTTGGCCAACCAGCATTGCAATTCTGACGGCCCTGTACGACAAGTTTGTTAAGGGTTCCATCGAGTTGCGAAAGGTACAAAACACGCTCTCTTCAGAAATTTCGACGGGAAAACAAAGATGTGGTGAAACGCCTATCATAGATACAGGACAAACAAGTACTGACAAAACAACCTAGGTAACAAACAACATTTGTCGAAAGTTCAATCAGAAATGTTTCTGTCATGATTTTAAAGAATGGTTTTAACTTACCTGAATTGAACAGGACTGAGGAGCAAAATGCGGTATCCCTGGTTCTTATGCAAGACATCAGGTATGCAACAAGATCGGTCGCAACTGCCTGGAATTATGCAAATTTGTCTGTGAGTCTCGACGGCTTTGGTTGGGTCGCAACAGTAATGGTTGCATCTGGTTGGCGGACACCAGCGACCAGGCAGAGCCGTGACCACCTTGTGCTATAAATAGCCGCGCATCTGCTCTTTGTTTATGCCATTGCGTGCTACTCAATTTAATATGCGAATAGAAGCTGGTTTGTGGACCAATCCCCCGCAGGAATGAATTGTGCATGTCACACAGTTTAACTATTACAGAAAATTTATGAACACATATGATGCATATATGAAGCCATCTTATGTATTGATAGAATCGATTTGAGTGGACACCAGCCGAAAGTATTCAGATTTACAAAGAAGCCATTTCCTTTTACGCAAGACTGATCTCATTTGGGCGCAGTCACTCTCAAAGTCAGGATATTCTTTCAGCGTTTACATCTCCTTGCAATTGTGAGTAATGATATGTTTAAAAGACTCGCACATTTCGGACTTTACACGCGATAGTCATACATTTTGGTGTATCTGTTTGTGTGTGTGTATGTGTGTGTGTGTGTGTGTGTGTGTGTGTATGTGTGTGTGTTTACAGGAAAAAGATTAACATTAGCAAACTATTATAACAAGATTAATCATTAACTCACTTAGTCTAACAACTGTGACTGAAGTTCTGTATCTTTTGCTGTTAGAACTTTAGATTCATGTTCAATTAATGAACACCAATGGATGTTTTGCCGCCGACTTGAATTTCATTGGCAAGGAATGTATTAAATTTAGATAATTGGGTGTATCCTGGATATGAAAATCAAGAATGCTGAGACAATGATATTAAAAATATGCATCAAAATGAAACATTCAGAGTTGCCCAGTGCACAGTGCTTTTTTTGTCCAAGGCGAAAACCGCATGGTCATAAATATGACATGCATCGTAAATTGCAACGACAGGTGCAATATAAATTGATCTTCGCTAATATTTCAATACAGAATGTTGGCTGCATATTTGAGATGCTAGGCACTTGCAGTAATATTGTGTCTCACAATTATTCGATTTTGATTTTTTTTTTAATAATGTTCTCGTCATATTGCGTCACTTCAGGGTTCGCCCATTTTACCGGATTCCAATATTTCCCTTTGGGTCTTTGCCATATCATCTCTAGTTTTTTTTTTTTTTTTTTCGTTCTCTCTAATTTTAAACATGATGTTATTTGCTATTTTGGAAAACTCCTAAGGGTACAAGATGAGCTGGGTGATGAGTTAAAGCTCCGGTCTAGGTTAAAACTGACGATTTGTACATTTATCCGTGTCATTTAGATCGCTAATTGCTGAATTAAAGAGATTGTGGTCTGAGGCAGGCTAATATAGTGGGGGAAGTGCAACATGGCAATGGCTGGTGCTCCTAAGTGACCTGCAATGACACGCTTCCTCTGCCACAGTTCCAGCCTAGGTTTGCCTAGGTTTGTTTTTTTTATGTCTGTGTGCCAACACAGACATATTGTTTTTCTAGGAATTCTTTCTTTCTTCTTTCTTTCTTTCTTTCTTTCTTTCTTTCTTTCTTTCTTTCTTTCTTTACAGGCAAATTTGTCCGACATCTCATTTGAAAAGTTTTACTCGTAGAAAGTCCAAACTTGGCACAATTATACTTCCATAGATGAAGTCTCGCTTTTTTATAATTAGAGGTCATGCTTCTCAAAATTATGCAAATGACGGCTAATTAAAGTTTTAAATCTTCAATATCTTATATACTATAGTAGATGTGGTTCCCAGTGTATTGGAGTTCGATCATAGCAAGACAAAGGTCATCTCAATTGTCAAAGGTCATTTTAGGCCAAAATGTAATTTTTGAGATCAAGGTTCACTTCAGGTAGAGGTCATCTCAAGGTCAAAGGTCACTTCAAAGTCAAAGGCCACTTTCGATGGTGGCTTTCTTCTAGCCATAACTAGGTCAATTTGAATCCAATTTTGATCATGTTGGGCTCAAACTGTAGCTATTGTAACACTGCAAATTTTTTATACCTATATGTGACCTCTAAAGGTCAAAGGTCAAGGTCATTTGGACCTTTGAAAGTTTCATCCAGTCATAACTTGGCCAACTTGCATCCAATTCTAATCATGTTGGACTCAAATTGCAGGCATTGCAACACTGCACATTTTTATAGGAACATATAACCTGAAAGGGCAAAGGTCAAGGTCATTTGGCCCTTTGGAAGTTTCATCTTGCCATAACTTGATCAATTTTCATCCGATTTGGTTCATGTCGGGCTTAAATTGTTGGCATTGTAACACTGTGCAATTTACATGTGACCTGTAAAGGCCAAAGATCAAGGTCATTTGGACTTTGAAATTTGCATCCAGCCATAAGTTTAATGTATTGTGAAGTACCATTGGATAAAAGTTGTAACATTTAATATTTACAACTTTTGAAGGCACACAGACAGATTTGCTTTGAAGAAAATCTTCTTTTGTTTTTTGTTTTGTTTTGTTGTGTTTTTGTTTTGTTTTTTTACGGAAAGGCACGGGAACAAGGGCCTGTTAATTTGTGCACACATAAAACATATGAGTTTTTTAGTTCAGAAAATGGTGGACGTGTGTTTTAATTTATGGAAACGGACATATGTGTTTAAATTTTAGGGAACAGGGAACTTGTGCGTTCCAGGGAAGGAAAAGCTCATACCTACTCCGGAAACATTGATTTTTCTGGGAACAGGGAACGTTGGGTTACAGTTCACAACTAACAGGAAACACATGATCCTTTCCAGATACACTGGATTCCTACCAGACACACAGGACTCCAACCAAACACACGGGACCCCTACAAGACATACACGACTCCTCCCAGACACGCAGGACCCCTGCCAGACACACAAGGCCCGTATCAGATGCAAAGCACCCCTACCAGACATACAGGACCCCTCTGCTCCTTCGCCCTTGTCTACCGTCTTCCTTTTTTTTAACTCTTTCCTAGTTAAAATTTGAATAAGTCAATAGCCCTTTTGGTTGGTCTCATCTGTAATTCTCACCAAATATATTTTTTACCAGAAATTTTTTAGTTGAGACACTAGAACATACGATAATTTACATCCTGGTGCTTTTGCGCAATGGAAGAGAGAAAAGATCTTCGCTTAAACTGATTTTCTGCTGTTCCATTACATTGCTTCACCCCAAACTACACCGCACTCAGCGATACAGAGAATCAATCGTTTAGACTGATTACGATTAGTACAAGCAGTTGCGGCACTGTTTCTCTCCACAAATTGACTTGTTCCTTTTTGTGTCCTGGAATAAACATGTCCATGGAGCTTATGAGTTTTCTGCAGGGAATTGGCCTCACTTAAAATATAGTCTTTGAATTTGTACTGATCACCGGGGCTAAAAACCTGTGTTCAAGATCTGTTTATTTAAACCTTGTTCCTTCAACAGCTTTAACACTTTGTATGCAATTTTAAAGGTTAAATAGTTTGTATTTTTCAAATTAAAATCTGCTTAACTTCACATAACAGATCCGACATAATCATCACAATCGGAGGTATCTATAACAATAAAAAGAGCCGCACAGACTGGATGGTTAATAAGAAATTTTATGATCTAGTCCCTGTATTTTATTAATGCTTGTTGTAAGAGCTGATTCATAGAAGACACAGTCATTCATATGTGTTTTTTTAGTTAGCGATCGAGGGTGATTTTAAAAGACACCCCTAATTTTTTATACTTCGTCATTTCTGTTCTCTACTTTTGTTTATCTTATCAGATGGTTCTGCGCTCAAATAAGAGACTGTAATTAAACTAAGCAGTGTATCAGAAGTATGAAACCAGCATGGAAATATTTATTGCTACGAACCGCTGACCTGGCCTCTGTGTAATACTACGGGCGTCCCGGTATATTGACTTGAACTGTTGCCCCGTCAGCGGAGTTAAACTTACCGGTGATGATTGCTCAGCTATTATTACTCCCTGATTAGACCAGTTATCCTAACCCTTGATTATCCAGCCAAATTGGTCTACTGTATATGCTACAAAAATACCAAAACCTGTCGTGACCGGCCTGGCAGTTGTCAACCCTATTGGTCATATGAAATTGGCAATAACAGGCGAGCTGGAAGCAGTTAAAGTATCACCCCATGGCCACCATTCGGTACAGTTACTTCAACTCAGTCATGCCAGCCTGCTATACATCTCATGGACCAATATTGTACTATGCTATGCCTTTTAATGATCAAAATATGATTATGCTGTGCATTTTATTGACTAATATTTTGTGTAATGCATTTTGCTGACCGAAGTCTTATACATGTATGTTATACACTTTATGAACCAAAATCTCAAAATGCGATGCATTTTTAAACTACAATTTTTAATAGGATATGCAACTTCTTGACCAAAATCTGATTATGCTATGCTATGCATTTTGTTGACCAAAATATTGTTATGCGAGGCAATTTATTCTGTAACAGCCGTCGAAGTCATAAATGTTCATGACCAACACTAATGTATGCTCTAAATTTCATTGACAAAAATCTTATATATAATCTATTGACCAAAGTCTTATCACATTGTGTATTTTTTTTATCAAAATATTATCATATGCTATGTACTTTACTGGACAAAATGTTATTATGCTGTACATTTTATCGACCAAAATCTTGTTATGCGGTACATTTTATGGACCAAAACTAATCATGATATGTATTTTGCTGTTAATTCAGTTCGGTTCAATGCTGTTCTCTCAGTCTGAAGTTCGACTCAGCTGAATCCCATTCATCTGAAGTCACTGTCCATGCTCTTGGCGTATTAAATGTACAGGTAACTAACATATAATCATAGATCTTGTCAAGGCAGTGTGACCGTCTTAATTTCAGCTGGATTGGCTCATAAATAAGTACGGTACATACCTCAGCTTCAGATTCCAAAATCCAGAAAACAAACGTTCAGAAGAATGTTGTGATGATGCCGTCTTCATTCAAATATGTTCTCCAACTGGATCAAAACATTCCGCACAATTTGTGTTCTGTTGTAACTATTTCAAGGTTTTGGTCTTTGATGTTCACCTCATGTACTCTTATCAGTAGTTTTTTTTTTTTAATTTCATCAATTACAACTCGGCGAATTATAGTAATTTACAGCTAATGTACTGTTGTACAAATTGAACACAAAGATTGTCTGTCTGTCTGTATGTATGTATGTATGTATGTATGTATGTATGTATGTATGTATGTATGTATGTATGTATGTATGTATGTATGTATGTATGTATGTGTGTGAGTGTGTCTGTGTGTTTATCTACCTACTTGAATACCCGGGGCATAAACTTAAAAGAGTGAAACAATTCTTTTAGTGTCAACAATTCTATTAGTGTCCCTTCAGGGTATATGCCAGTAAACGTGATACAATCTCCTGTCTTTCGAACCGGTATTGCCAAGCAGGTATACCGAAACTTTACAAAAATGCAGGGATAATATATTCCTGCCGAGCAGATTTAATTTGTCTTAATCTCAGCTTAGTACAATGGTATAAACTGAAACAGTATTGAAAGATATAACAAACTGGCGGTGCGGTGAAACCTTTCCTACCTTCAGCCTGCAGCCATACGTAGATCAAACGTTTTGTCGTCTTTCCCATTGGTTTGTCACATTAAAAACGCCAACACGTAGAGATAAACTAGTCATAAGGACAAAACCAAGGAAAGCGAAAGGACATGTACATTACACACGTATCATGTTTTATGCAGAAAAATAATATTCCTCTTTTCTAACACATATTTACATACATAGAAATTTCTCTTGTGTTTCGTAGTAATACAAAAATGTGGTTGTATATTTACACAGGTAGAAGGGACTTACAGTAAAATATGTTAGACGAGTGAGTCATGAAGAGACTTCTTTTCCAAAAACAAAAAGGAGAACTGGAACCAAGTCTTTTTCACATGATTTGGGCACAGAGTCTCCTATTGTCCTATCCAAAATCATAAATGTGCCCCAGAAAGGACCAACATAGCTCACTGTAAAGCAAATATGTCGCCGGTAATTGTCATACTGTGAACTTACAGAGTTCTTTTCCATGTTACAAACGCTTTATGAATGGATCCATTTTGTGCAAAATAACGAAAGGTTTACATAAAGGGATACAATTTACACGCGTAGAAACAATACAAATTATCCATTTGTAATGTGATGCAGTTTGTACATTCGAAGGAGAATGGTTAACGATTTCATCAATTTTGAATCAGTTCTTCAAGTTAGTGTATTAGATTTCTGAAACGACGATTTCTTTTAAGTTTAAAATTGGTTCTCTCCTTCCAGACCATTTTTATTTTAAATAGTTACTTTTCTTAAGTCATTGGGGCAAAACATGCCGATAAGTATTAATTATTATCTAAATTAGTGATCGCTGCGGTCATTGAGGGACAGCACTTCGTAAAATTGAATTGTCCTACGCAATGGACATTCCTGTGTGTATGGTACATATTATTGTGTGCTTTTCTAGGTCTGACGAGTCTTTTTACCTTTTCTGATATTCAATTGATGATCACGTATAAATAAATATGTTTAAATTAAAATACCTACTAGCACCACCCACTGCCAATTATTGCTTCAAAGATGATGATTATCATAAAAACCATAGCACAATAGCTGTTTATTTGGATAAAAGATGTCATTCAATACATATTATCAATAAAATCACACAAACCCTTATCCTTATCCTATTTTGTCTGTACTTTGAGTGCTAATTAAAAGTGATGACAACCATCGCTAAGGTGATACAATGCATAAATAAAGTGATACCTTTTGATCTTTGAACTTAATTGAGTGAACCATTACAAACTACACAATGACATTTTGCCAAACAATATATTTTGTTTGATCACAACAAGGACGGTACAGCTCTCTACCCTCCTTGATCATACATATAAAAGGGAATTGATCAGAGGAAGCTGGAAGAGTCATGAGCTAACAAAAAAAACAACAGTTTGGAAATCTGATTTCTCGTCTCATCGTGCAACCTGCTTCAATCACGGTGCACACTGAGGTGGTGAGAAGAGGGGGCGCTCTGGTTCAGGCTCCGGCGTGAGGGACAGGGCTTGCTCCAGGTTTAGTTGCGAGGGCGTTAGAAGGGGCTGGCTCGGGTTTAGGTTCTGAAGGGCAAAAGAAAGATGCCAGCTCCGATCTAGCTCCAAGCACCTGTGGTAAAACAGAGAGCTGCCAAAACGCTGATATTGCCGTTGTGGGGAGTTCAGTGAACCTCGAAGCAGCTGTCACCAGTGGACACATTCATGCAGTCAACATGTCCACACCCCATGGCTCCAGTGGCAGGTGTCTCCTGAAGTGTGTCCGACGCTCTAACATCCAAACCACCTCCGACTCTAATCTTCAAACTGTCCGGGCTTTGGATGGACAGGACAATTCCTGTCACCATGTCCAACCCGAAAATAGTGTATGGATGCTTGAAACGTTGTATTGCAAGTTTCAAGGTGATTATGAAATTGCGGTGTTGAGTGAGAACGACGCAAGAACCCATTCACAATGCCAATTGACCTTATGCCACGACCGTTAAACTGTCATATCATAAATCAAAATGTCTGAAAGGTGCGACAAAACAGAGAGACATAAAGCACTTCAATTATCAGCACCTTTAATTCAGCGCCCTGTGCACGTGCATTAAGTGAAGTCTTTGAAAATGCACGTGTCCACAGCGTTTTGAAGGAGGCAGCAAAGACACGCGAAGAATGGCGAGCGAAATGTGCCTATTCACTTCAATCGCAGCAAATAAAAAAAATAGCAAGGTCACCTGGAATCAGCAACAGTGTTCCAACAGAAAAATAGAACCAAGGAAAGTCGAATCATAAGCAAAAGGGACATTCTCTACAAAAGGACCATGTTTATATCCATAGCTGGTAAAACAGTTGCTTAGAACGAACACGGAAACTGCGACTGTGGCAATTTTTTTCAGCCGACGAATGACCTTGTTCATCCACCCATTAAGGACCATACACACAGGGTCATGAACTTGCATGTAGCTGCTTGTAGAACAAGAAAGATTACCTTACTAATCTGTATATTTGGCAAAGTATGATACGCGAAAAGATAAGTCATATCCACAATACTAGCTTTCTCTTTGGATCATGAAGGCTGGAGTGCACTTTTAATTTACTGACAGTGCTGCTTCCGAGGACCCCAGTTCTTTGAACTTGCTTCATGATTTGCCGGCCACAGATTATATAACTTATTATATTATAAGTCATAGCGATTAATCTAGGTTACGTTGTTGCTGAACATCTTGCAGAGTGTTCTTTCCAATTACATAGCAACTTAAAAGAAATCCAGTTAGGAAGAAGGGCCTTGCCCTATATTAATCCTTCTTGGGCGGAAAGACACATGCCCAGGACTAACGAAATGACACCCCGGAGGTGTGCCCCTCCCCAACACACAAAGTTGAGGAGCGACGCAGTCCAGAAAATGAAGAAGGAAGCAGACACAGCAGTTACGTGGCACAGAAAGGGGCGGGGAGGGGAGGAAGCGGGGGAGCGGGAAGCTCACGCAAACCAAATCAATTAGTAATATTACTACGTCGGCGTTTCACATCCTAAACGTTTGCCCTTCTCAATGAATTTTGCACTGCTAATAATTCAGTGATTTCTTTTGCCTTGATCACAGTCATAGTTCCCAAATAATACAGTGTTCAAACAAAAGGGCGCTAGCGCATCGAATTGCTATGTAAAGCGTCACGAGCAATGGTGTACCAAAGCCGGGTAAGAAATGCCACAAAATTTCCAGTGCAGCTCCACACGAGCAAGCCATGACTCTGGAACGTCGATTTTATATGGGTGTTCGTTTAACTCACTGCTTCCAATACGCAATCTCGAGTGAAGGACAGATATATGTCTGTTGCGAACAGTTTAAACTTCGGACTATTTTACGCGATGCACAAGGGGGTCAGAGAGTTTCCGTTTGAACATTACTTAAATCTGTCAATTATGTTGCAAACGGCGGGAAATTTCATAACTAAGTTGCAGATGGAAAACGGACTTTTAAAACACCGTGTTTGTGGTATTAAAATATGGCAGTTCGGGCAAGTCTAAGCCTTGTCTGAGGTTGTAAAGGGCGGTTCTCATGAACACCTGGCGTATTTGGCAAAATATTGAACAAATAGTCAGGCGTTAGTATATGGACGATTTTATACATCATGATCAGTTTTTATCTCTCCGGTCGTTTGGATAGGGTCTTCCAGCCAGTTTCGCCATATAATTGGGCATTATATGTGTGGCTTTCAGGGCTCCAGTTATATGGGCAGCAGCTAAATATTAAATCCTTCAAAATGTTTTATCAGCCTTTGCACAGTCATCCCATTTAACATTATTGTATGGCAAATCAGGTCGTACAAAAGACTTGTACACAGCTTCAAGGTTTTCACGATCAATGATTTACCGCAAAGACTTCATAAGGTTTTAACTGTTTGGTAGCTAGAGGCCCAAATATTTGCGATCGGGTACACTCTCTAATCGACGCCCTTGCAAGATAAAGGGTGGAGGTTCTTTTTTTAAAAATGTGCATGAAGTCAGTTTTTAAGGCATTAAAAGAAATTAACCATTCTTCAGACCATGCGTCTAAAGATAAAAGATCACCATTGGCGTCGATTGAAGCATGTTCCGGATCGTCAATAGTGAGAAACAGAGGCGTATCATCAGAGAAGAGTATTACTTCCACATTAACAGCATTGACAATGTCTTTGACATCAGCAGTTATATGTCCCCAGCCAGATGATGATCCATTCAAAACTACACTCTGCTTCCGATAATTAATGCCACTTGTTTCAGCTTGTATAAAGGGCCACTATGCCTGACCCTGTCATAGACCTTAATAATATCCAAGAAAACGATTCTTGTCCCTATTTGCTGGTTTGCAGCTGAAGACAAGTCAAGGTAGAGCGGATATTGCCAGCGTTTGAAGGTAGCGGTATTTTCTTTATTATTCATCATACACATGAAAACATACATGCATATGTACGTATATCTATACACACATTTTCATATATATATATATATATATATATATATATATATATATATATATATATATATATATATATATATATATATATATATATATATGAGAAAGAGAGAGATATACCTCTTTAACAACCTAACAATATCTAACACATCCCTGTTGCTACCTCAACTTTGTCTCATTTTCGGGTTATTGGGTTTAAAAAAATGACGTCCACAGCAATATGGAATGTTGCATTTCATACACTCTTCAAGGAAATTGTCACGGGTGTGATGCGTTTCGTTTTATATATTTAGTATGCAAACTGCCATCCAATGTTGTATACTGGATCCTGTATGCCCAATGTGGAAACTTACGCCGCCATGTGGCCGTCCCATTGTGTGTGTCTGTGTGTCTGTGTGGCGGTACGCTGCTTTTTGTATGTTCATTGGGAAAACTGCCACTCCAGACGTTTTCGTTGTCTTTCCCCTTTTCTTTTCCCTTTTTTTTTATTTGTGTGTGTGTGTGTGGGGGTGTTTTGCATATTACGCACCTGTTGTGAAAACTTGAACCCCACGTGGTATCTTGTCATAAAAAATCAAGCCAAAACAAAAGCGAAACTAAAAGTAAACATAAAACGAACTGTGTTGACACTCCGACGTAAAAGACCGAAAAGAAATAATTTGATTTGTAGGCAATTTTTTGACCGAACAAATTCAAAGTTGAACTGCTCAGCAATTTTTCAGCAAAAGAACTAATAAATAGTTCATTTAGAAAAAAAATATTGTTTTATGCGGCCATGCCATGATTCGTCGACATGGTAGGCCTTCTTGTTGATTATTAACAAATATAACAAACAAAATGCACCATGCACCCTTAAAGCCCTCCATTATACTCAGAGTGGTTTAAAAAATTGGAACAACACATGTATGTCATAAATTTTTGGTTGTTGTTTGGAATGAATGACAGTCTGTTTTAATTGTTCATATGTTAAAAATTAAATTGATTCATCAGTAGTCACATTCACGCACGTGAAATTTGTTTCATTTTATGTATTTTAATCTTGTTAAAAAAAAACAGGATGGTGAGTGAATGTAATGTTTCGCACGAACGGACAATACACCTGCTTTTTACATATTTTTTCTTATTCTATTTTCTTTTTATCATTGCTTTGATTGATGAAATTTAACATTTGTTTCACGTCTAGTTGCTACGATTCAGTTAAAGCACCCGGTATATTTGCTTCTAAAGCAGTCACCTTCCTTTGATTTTAACAAAAGGTTCTATTTCGGTACAACTGCTCCTTATATTAGTGGAGCCTCCTAGTCCCCATCTGTCGGCGCCGCCATGTTGTGCACGGTCTGGTACCATCAACCACGGACATATAATCCGGCTATTGCCACTTTTTGAGCCTACAGCATACATACGACCAATTAAATAAGCCAGAGAGAAGCCAAGCCGATTGAAAAATAATATGTTTTATTATTTTATGTTTTGAAGTGAAAGATCTCGTTTTCAGAGTTAATAGCCGCTGAAATTTATTAACGTATAAAAATAGGCCACGACCCAGGGCGCCGGACCATGCACAGGTTGCACAACCACAAATAGCAGAGACGCAGCAGGAAGTTATGACGGAAAGGGAGGAGCACGTGCAACTTGCGTAAGAACGGTCAACCCTGATTAACTCCCGTGCAATTTAATCATTAAAGTGTGCCAATCTTGGATTTGCAATAATACCTTTTTCTTCTTGCTTGCCTTTAATGCGGCTCCCCATGCAGCAAATGTTCAAATATAACCAACCGGATGCCTCATACGCAACTGTGGTGATACCTGCCAACGTAACACTACTATAAAGAGACATAAGCTTGTTTAATTATGACCCAACAATAACTACTAATCTTAGATGGTCCTATTCCCGCTAGAAACGTATCAAACGCTCCATTCTGTGCGAAATTTATGACAGATGGCATTCTTGCGATGTCATAGAGTTGACCATAGTTACATGTTACTATTAATCCCATCCAATCATAGAAAGTATAATAATTTAACAGAGGTTACGTTGGCTCTGTAACAGGACCCATGAGGGAGAATTAAATTCATTGAAAATTTAAGATTTTCCAACATGATGTTCAATCAGAAAGCAATTTTTTCCGAAAAATAAACTGTACAGACGGTAAAAAATATAGCAATATTGGGTATAGTATGAAATATAAATTGACACAAAAATAAAAACCATTTTGTATTAATTTGCAAATAAACACGATTAAAAGTGGGAGTAGATCTTTCAAATGGAAATTACCATACTGCAAAGTTAAGATTCCAACTTCGTTTGTAAAAACTTACCTTTTTGATAAAATAAACATATCTATTTAAACTGGATCACCTCATAAGGCAAGAAGACTAATTTAGGGGCTCTCTTGCACGAAAGAGAAGCATAACGTCTTTTAAAAGGTACACAAGGCCAAAACAAGAAGAATTAGATGCATCATATACACAGAAAAAAAGTCAGGAAATCACGGTTAGCTCTGCTCATATCAGAGACTTAAAAGTTTTTATTGTATGACAATTAATCAAATTAGATTGTATGGAGTCTTTTCCTGGTTCGCACTAAGGACCAGAAAGATTAAACACTCACGTCGGGTCTCTCACTTTTTTGCCTTTTATTGTTGTTTCTTTATTCAACAATTACCAGAGGATTTCTATGATTTTTGCACCAATTTTGCACAATTACAACAGGATGTACTCTTATCTGGCTAAGTTCAGAAGTCACTAAGTTGAAATGCTTTAAATGTGTATTAAGGAAAATACAGGGGTTTGTAACGGAAGTCATCAACCCATTTCGAGAATAAAAATACAGGCGTTTGTAACTGGAGTCGTTAAACCATAAGAGCACAAAAAATTAAGTCATTTGTAACTGGAGTCTTTAAACCAGTACCAGATGCCGTCATAAATGCGATTATCGAAGTACACAACTAATGCATGATTGATGGACAGTACAATGGTGAAAGGTTGAAAAGCCGAATTTATTGACCGAAAACTTTCTCAGATCAAGCTGTCTCATTTGAAAGAGCCCCGCTCATATGCAGATATAAATATATAAATATATATAAGCCAAATAATTAAATACCCCACGCGCTCAGAGTTTTATAATAATAATTATTTTGATCAAAACTACTTGCCTTTAAACCAAAATTGAAATTTGCTATATAAGAAGAAGAAGAAGAAGAAGAAGAAGAAGAAGAAGAAGAAGAAGAAGAAGAAGAAGAAGAAGAAGAAGAAGAAGAAGAAGAAGAAGAAGAAGAAGAAGAAGAAGAAGAAGAAGAAGAAGAAGAAGAAGAAGAAGAAGAAGAAGAAGAAGAAGAAGAAGAAGAAGAAGAAGAAGAAGAAAAAATCAACAAGAACAACAGCCTCACATGGATTCTCTGCCTGGTTCACCAGTTAAAATATGACAATCCTGCATGCGGTGTTTGCAGTAAAATGTCTTTCAGTGTGTGCTAACTGTTATATTAACGCTTTTTTCAGTGAAATGGAAAGATGAAAGACTTCAAATGAAAAAAAGCTCGAGGGACACCACTTGTCAAACAACCAGAGGATTCACAGCAGTAACCGGTTCATGTTAATGTAACTTCCGTACTTATCTGACCAGTAACCGGTTCATATCAGTGTTAACATCCACACTTGTCTGACAATTAACCGGTTAATGTCATTCTGAACCTCTATCCTTGTCTGGACAGCCTTAGCCAGCCATGATGACTTCACGCTCAATTTCACCACAATGAATATTGCAATTTGGCCCGGTAGGGTGTTTATAACGAGTTAAGATGTAAAGAGCCTTTGTTCCGAGTGTGAATCAATGGTCGACGGAGATCCACCAAGGTAACTGGCCTTCCAGCTCACTAAATCAGCTGAATTCATCAGTGTGGTTTTCAATGCAAGTGAAAAAAAAAAAGAAAAAAAACACAGAAAAAAAACCAGAAAAAAACGAAAAAAAAAACCAACACGAATGTGCCGTCAGAGCTAGAATGGGAAGCTTCACCGTTTAAAGCAACTATACATATATATATATATATATATATATATATATATATATATATATATATATATATATATATATATATATATATATATATATATATATATATATATATATATACATACATGTACAAGTGAACTGTATAGGAGATACGAATTTATTTCTGTCTTTCCAATTTGACTATCCTGTTTGACACACCGTCAAATGCCTGCGATTTCTTTGAAAGGTGAAGAGAAGCGTGCCCTCACCCCCAGACGGCAAAATGTAACAGTTTACGTTGTCGGCTTTGCGGACGACTTTGGAAAAAACACAGTATGGTGTAGTACTGGCAACATTGTGTCACTCTTGTGGAAATACATAACTTTCTGTAGTCGTATAAAAGTGACACAGTGATGATTTACTGGCAACATTGTGTTACTTTTTGTATAGCATACAATTTTCAATTTTTTTTTTTTTGTGTAAAAGTATTTAGTAATTTGGTGTGCACGTGTCCCCATAATGGATGAATCAAGACATTGAAACAGAGTCGGTGTTTTAGTCGGTTTTCAACTCCGTGAATGCAGGACCTTAAAATTCGATAGTGGTCACGGTCACGGTATAAAATCGTGAAAGCCCACTTATCGTTGGGAGGTACCCGCTTTACCAAGCATTTGGATCCATTCTAGTACAAGAGTAGGTACTTTGCAAGAATGAGAAATGGTCATCCGTGCTAATTAGTTGTGCAATGCACTCAGGAGAAATATTTCAATCTTATAAGGAAGCAGATGATTAAAATATCGGAACTCTTAATAATTTTTCTTTTCTCATCAATCTGATTTTCTGGACATGTGAGGATACAAACATATTCTTGACTGGAACTTGCAGTAAAGTACCATCGTAGGCATGGTTTTTTAAGATTGTAAACATCTCTATTTTTTTTTAATAATCTCTATGTGAACCTTTAGAATCACCTGACAATGATATTAGGATTTCTCATGACATGGAAGAAATATTTCTAATTCCCAAATTGTCACTTTATATTGCTATATTTTGAGATCAAAGATTATGTCTGGAACGTCCTGCATGTGCACAATGTATGGCGCAAATCGATGAACACCACAATAACACATTTCTGCAATGAACTATGTAGTTTGGATTAAAACACAAAAAAATCCACGCAGATTTTATCTTTTGTCTGACCTAAATCTTATATACGTTGCTTCTAAATCTTATATATGTAGTTCCTGGAACAAAATATAGTGACTTAATTGTCCATCCTGAAAATTCGTTGTGAAATAAAATAACGAACATTGGAATAAAATCTTTAATTTTGTGAGATTGTTTGTTCAAACCAAATCTAAAGATCTCAGAGAACGACCAAGTAAATTTACATGAGCTATTTAGAGGGTAAAGAAATGTCCCTCACAATGCATATAATACACAAGAACTTGTGTTGCTGGATACTGCCGCTCTCGGTTATCCTATTATTATATCACATTACAATTATAAGAGTAATTGGCGACAGCCAAGTTGTTCTACAAGCAAGGGAAACTTATCGAAACACGTATTACTAAGATAATACTACGTAGCAATGGTCATTTGGTTAAAAAATAGAAGGGAAACTAAAACATCATTGGCACATATAGTAACCAAATAGTACAGAAAAACATGATCCATATTCATTAATTCCAAACCCAACAATGACAGCAAAAAGATTCCAGACTTGCCAAAGCATCAACATTTCTCTTCCAATACCAATGCGAAGAAACAAATTTCACTCCTGACTTGAGACAGGCAGTCACCCATAAAAGGCAACTGGTGGTTTTAAACCGGTCCTCTCAACCTTAGAAATATTCATCATTAACTGCAGACACTAGTTCCTTTCCAAAATGTATAGGCCTAACTACCCAAAACACAAATTTCATAACATTTGCAAAAAAATAAAAAGAGACCTGTTAGGCCTATCACCTTTTAGTTCTCCCGACTTGTCAGTCAGCTAAGTTTACAGCAAAAGAGTAAAGTAGGCCTACATCGTTTTTGTGATATTTATGAATCTGGAACATTATAAACACACTCTACCTCCACTATAACTATGAGTCGGAGAACAAAGCCCACAGCACAACATAGCCAATGAAGTAATTTTCAAATAGTACAGAAAAACATGATCCATATTCATTAAAAACCCAACAATGGCAGCAAAAAGATTCCAGACTTGCCAAAGCATCAACATTTCTCTTCCAATACCAATGCGAAGAAACAAATTTCACTCCTGACTTGAGACAGGCAGTCACCCATAATATAAAAGGCAACTGGTGGTTTTAAACCGGTCCTCTCAACCTTAGAAATATTCATCATTAACTGCAGACACTAGTTCTTTTCCAAAATGTATAGGCATAACTACCCAAAACACAAATTTCATAACCTTTGCCAAAAATAAAAAGAGACCTGTTATAATGACTATGATACCGTAAGATTTTATTCATGTTTTCTTCGAAAACTTATAACATTTAACATCCATATCCAGGCCATGAGGAAGTGCAAAAGAAAAAAAGGAGCTGTTGCAACTCCATATAGTTCCGTATTTTATACGGTGTAAAGGTGTTAACTTCTATGATTCGAATATTGTCTTAAAGAACTAAACTTTGCACAATTATAATGCCTTAGTTATATTATAATACAAATACAAGATTGAGATTTCCAAAAATAGTTTGACGCTTTGAAATAAAATTTGTATTTTTTATATGATCAATAATAATAGCTTGTTTGTTTTCATTGGCATTTTAAATTTCAAAATACCACATGTTATGTATAAAGAGTAAGAGATATTTTGGCCAGGTATCCGCACAACAATTGCATGCTGTGCTTGAAAAAGGTCCATGTCTTAGAAGGGCAGAAAAGTGCAATGACCGTTTCAGCCATTTTTGCTAACTTTAAAAAGTGGGTTGGAAATGCGCTCCTGCAAATTGTAAAGTGTTGGCACATCATAATATAACCTCGAAAAATGCACAGGAAATGCGGAATGAGGTGCACAGGGAGTTCTTTACTTTCTTTTGCTCCTCCTCCTCCTCCTCCTCCTCCTCCTCCTCCTTCTTCTTCTTCTTCTTCTTCTTCTTCTTCTTCTTCTTCTTCTTCTTCTTCTTCTTCCTTTTTGCTTTTTTACATTGTGTAATATCTACAGTTTTTCATTGCTGATGCTTTATACGGAGTATGTATTGATCATACCTGACCAAAAAAAATACATTGTTTTTGCGTGATGTGTTGGGCAGGCAATAATTTCATTTCTTAGTTTTATGGATGATGCACGAGTCTAGATAGATCTATCACGGACATTCCTGCACAAATAGAATTTTTCGCATCTGTACAAACATCAAAAATATTTCTTTTTCACCCATAAAATATTATATCAGCTGTAACAACAAATTATTGCGTCAATCCAGCATAATTTATAAATACCGTACTATCTTTGATATGTATGAATCTTACCTGGTGTGTAGACTTTATCTTTCGATCTTGTATTATTATTATTATTATTATTATTATTATTATTATTATTATTATTATTATTATTATTATTATTATTATTATTATTATTATTATTATTATTTTTATATATCAGTATCAGGTGTGCACTTATCCTGAAAAACAGAAATTTCACCAAACGTTCTAACTTTGGAACAATCATCACATATCACAAAGACCGAGATCTATCTTTAAAATGAAAATGGGTTCGTCAGGGGCTAAAATGGGCAGAAGTCCATTAATGTATCTCTGATCGCACCTGTAAATCCCAACCTGATATTCGTGAGAAGTCGAAATTCATACACATCAATGAGTGACAATGTAGTATGATCTGCAGTCCAATTCCTAACACAATTTTTTCAATTACAGGGATTTTCAAAAAGTTCTACTTTTTTCTCAAAATTGCTAGGTCAATCCGGCATACTCTGTCTTTGTCCTTTCTAATCTTACCATCTTTTTAAGACTAGACCCTATTAGGTTAATTTCAATAACAGGATGGACTTGGCAGACTGGTTAGGGCCAGGGTGATGACCCGTTGTGAAGACAAGTTATTTGCGGACCTCAAGTGACCTCGGCGATTACAACACGTTTGCAAAGCTTGACCCAGAGTGATCCTGACCCTAGGTGTGGAATGTTGCCTAGGGGACAGCCCATGTTGCCTGTCAGAGCATGTTACATCTATGCCGGTAATTTTGTCTGTCAAATTTTTTATCTTTTCTTAAACAGGTATGATTCGCACTTGTTATCTCGGGGCCTTAACGCCATTTACATTCACAAGGATGGGCGGCAACAGTGACATCTGCCCTTTGCGCTATTAAATTCACAAGTTTTTTAACTTAGGGTAGGGGTCCAAGAACACATAGCAAGTGTCGCTTTCTGATATTTCCTTTGTCAATTTCTGATAACAGCATTTCTGTTGGCACAGAAAATGATTTCATAGCTTTCTTAAGTGATTGTTTCCTCGGTGATGTTTTCCTTCCAAAACGTATTTGACATTGTCAATACGATTTTCGGTACTTCCTCCAGAAGCAGCTTCATCTTGTAATCATTTGTCCTTTTGCATTTGCTGAAACGACTCACATTATATACTACTGTGGAAAAAAGATGCTACCCCCATTGGTTGAAAATGAGCCGCTCTAAACATGCCTTTTGATGGAAAAATATGGGTGTCACATGGAATACTATGTAACATCAACAAGATAGCTTAGGGTATGTCAAAGTAGTCACACACACAAATGTTTTGAAAACAACACAACAGCCAGAGAAGTCTGAAAAATGTGTCTGGTATCAGGTGCCTATGGGCTTTATTGGGGGGGGGGGGAGCGTGGCACTACTGAGACCAAGGTGGATCCACAATGCCATGGCGTACGGGTCACTCACAACTGTCTGAATTTGACAGGGGCAGAATCATTGGGATATTGAAGGCTGGCCTTTCCAAGTGGAAGGTTGCCTAGTTAATAGGGTGCTGTAGGCCATCGATAAAAAGGTGGTGGGGCTGTTTTCAGGAAACCAGAGAATGCAATAAGAAGGCTGGATGACAGCAACCCAGATTGTCAGATGGGGCAGATGACCTTTACTTGATCCAGTATGTGACAAGGAACATGTTTCTTTCACACCAAAAGGGATTGTCAGCAGTGGCGCCATGCCTGCAACATCAGAGCACCACAGTGTATCATTAACAAGAGTCTACATGACTGTGACAGAAGACACAGTGTCATGATGGGGAGGGGGGGAGCAATTACAGCAACAGGGAGAACAGCTCTCATCAGGGTGAATGGGGCAATAACAGGCTAGCACTATGTGGATGAGATCCTGTGCATAGTTGACGATTGGATCCAACAATATCTAGGGCTACTGTTTCAACACGATAAAGAACGACACACACTGCCCGAGTCAGCATCAAGTATCAACAGCAACACAATATCCCATTGTTGCCATGGTCAGCCTATTCTCCTGACCTGTCCCCCATTGAGCCTTTGTGGGATGTGGTTGGCCGTCGAGTCAATGATAAGTAAGAAGAACCTGCAGCTACTACCCTAGATCAACTGGCAGAGAGGTTCACAGACCAGTGGGATAAAATTCCCTGGACTGAGATCACCAAGCTGACAAGCAGCATGTCAAGGCAGATCCTAGCTTGCTTACAAAAGCATGGTGGTCACACCGCTATTGATGCATGCAGCCTCCTGACAGCAAAAACAACAACAAGAACCAAAAAGGTTCTTTTAAGGACCACCACCACTTCCTAACAAAAGAGATGTGAAAAGCGATGGTATAATAAAGTAAACAAACTCCCCCACACACATCCCCATAACACGTGCATAATGTTGAGGGGGGGGGGCTTCTTTTTTCCCAGTAGTATACGTCAGCTCTTCATTGAAGTAAAGGTTAAGAAATTCTCGGGGGGAGGGGGGAGGGACTTAAGTTAAAATAGCGCCTACCAAACATCTTTCCAGAGCTACCTACCTTCAACTGTTAGAACTTTCCTGCCTAACTTTCCCGTACTTTCAAAATTGGTGAGTAATGGGCAGGAACTGGAATGTTACCTTCAAACTTTGAGAAGTATGCTTTTTTACCTGTATGTATTTACTTATGCGTGATTAACACTGTCAGTCTATGGAAATGTCCTACTCTGTTAATGTAGATGACACACCTTCTATGACATCACCCAAGGTCATCAGTCAACCTTTTGGGGGTTGTCCCGATGGCTTAGATGTTAGAGTGTTGGGCTGTACATTTGGCTAGGCGATCGTGCCTGTGGTCATGTGTTCAAATCCCACAAGAGGCTGACAAAATCATGGTATTTTTATTATCTTGTTTCACTGTTTAATGCTAATGAAAATTTGATAACAGGTTTTATTCCCGGTAAATGGAATTCAAAACTATAGCTACCTCAATGCAAGGTACTGACTGGTGAGTCCATCTTTTTGCACATAAATGCGCCATGTTAAGAAATAGTCTCAATGTAGAAATGAGGTAAATTGCAGTTTCAGGTAGCCAGTAAGTCTTGAAATATAATGTTCACAAACAAATGGTTTATAGACAAAAACCGAGAACATAGTGGGTTTTCCCTTGGAATGAACCCACAACTATTCAACTAAAACGTTTAATATTGGTGAGGTTAATTTAATAACTATAACATAAATTCTATAAATTTGAAAGAGCATTGATAGTTACATTTGTTTTCATTGGATAAAATTACTCTATTTTATAAAAGTTTTTTTTTTGTTTGCAAATGAGACTAAACTAGCTGATTAAAACATTGTGTTCAATTATAAAAGTGTCGTTATAATGTGGAAGAATGGGAGATAGACCTCATGATTTATCTGCTCATTTAAAATGGCAAATTAAAACATTTTCACTAGTTAGGTTAGAAAGACCCGTTTCTATGTAGAAAGAATAGGTGGTGGTGTAGAGACAGTATGAGCCACTCAGATCCCTGTAGTGAAATACAAGCATTTTGTGACTGAAGAATGTCCCCCATTCTCGAAGAATATGTTTTATTGCTCATCAATCAATATGGCATAAGGATTAAATGGTATGGGCGCCCATACCTAAAAAGGCATTTATGAACAAATTTGCCCCCCTCCACCCCTTCAAAAATACTTATAAGATATTTAGTCTATTGGAACCAAGACATTCCGTTAAAATGCTGTCTCAACCATTTCTTATATAGACAATAAAATTTCATGCTTTGACGAAATAATTTACTTAGTTAACAAGCAGTGGCAAAAAAATTCACTTAGTTAAAACATAAGGCAATACTTCTAACTTAGTGATCTGTACGTTATTTCCTTACAGTTAAATTAATTTCCCTAATGCCAAAATGAAACTTTCTGTTGCTGATATATTCCAAAATTGATCTCTCCAATATACCTGATGAGCTAATATTCAAAAGTGGCAAAGCAGGACTAATGTTTCACTAGCGATGCTGTTATTTACTCTTTCAGACTTATGTTTCACAAGTGATGATGTTATTAACTCTTTCATTGTCAATTATTTCAAACGTCGGTGTGATCTGATTGACAGACAGATACTATATTCATATTCTTTGTGAACTATCATTTCATTCAAGCACCTGTATGTCTAAAATTATCATAAAAGCGCAGAGACCACACAGTTGGTCCAGGTCGACCTTATCCTCTGCACGCTTTGGGCGCATTGAACCCAAAGCGGGCCCGCGAAAACTCTTGACCCAGCCAAAACATGGCACTAAAAGAGTGAAATAATATTTTAACATCCTATTGACTGTAATCACCAGCCAGTGATTTATGCTTTCCATGACATCGATGATATTACATTAGGAAAAAAACACCTGTCATTTTAGTTAAAATCAAAGGAAGTTTTAAGTGTAATATTTTCCAGTTTGCTGGAATGAAAACTGTCCAGGAAATGTGATTAGGAGAAGCCTTTGTTCACTTATTCAAAAAGACGATGGCATAACGACGCCAAAGTTACTAGGGCATTCCGTGTGTTGCATTTTGACCATTGTGACTGTTTATTAATGGGCACAATGCGAACATTATACATTTTACACTGCTGTGTATATAGTCATACTATGCGGCTCCATGTCAAAACGTACCCTGGTGAAACATACCCTGGTCAAAAACGTACCCTCCCTCAACTGCACCCACGGTACGTATTGACTAGGGTACGTATTCACTAGTGAAAACGGACCCTGTAAATGTTTTTTATTTTTTATTTTTCAATGCCGACATGTTCTTGAGGGTACGAATATGTCGTTTCAGATAGCCAGAAACGTACGTGCCTATTTAAATACAAAGAAGCCCAACAAAAAAATTTTCCGATCAAACCCTTTCATGACACACATACTTCTGATAATTTTACTTGCATCAGATGTTGTTTTGTATGATTCCCATGTGGCTGTGTTGATTTCTCACCGTAACTTTTACCTTCTGCTACCTAACCGGACCATAAATTGGAGGAAAAATTAGGCGAGATCCCAAAGCAACCGAGTCAGGGGAAGGAGGGGTTGCTTCCCCTACCCTCACCCTGGACGTAGAAATGTGAAACCTAAAAGCTTTGCCATTATCTATTTGGCTGCCAAAAATTAAAAAAAAAAAAAACAGAAAGCCTTATGATAAAAATGACATCATTATTTTGCTTGTTCTTCATTTTACGGCAAACTCAAGATGAACCTTAGGCCCATCAGGCCAATTTAAGAGCAATTTTAAATACTGTGTGTCATAGAACTTTGAATGACTCCGCCAGTAGTAACTTTTATGAAGCTTTCAAGTTAATATAGTGTAAACGTATTCGTCATGTCACAGGTGGGAAGTTCGCTGGTCACTGGTGCATCGGTAATTTAGGTCTCTCTAAAAACGGCATCTTGGTGTACAAAAGTGACCTGTTTTCAGATTACTGATATTTATCACAAAACCTGTAGCATTTTTATGACAAAAACTGTAGTATTTAAGTTTTTTTTTTATAAAATCCCATTAAAACGCGTGCCTTTTATGATAGAAGTTACACACAGAGCATGTTTTCCAACTTGTTATATTGTCTGCAGTTAGCATCTGGTGCCTACATGTACGGATTCTCTTTTTTGTAGCCTCTATCCTATTTTTATTTACCTCAAAAATTTAACCAGGTAGTGGCCTTGACTGCTTCAGCATAATTTGCGGCGCTGCCTTCTATTGAAGCCTGTGACTTTGAACAGAATATGGGCTTACCAAGCAATCTGCTAATTGGGGGGGGGGGGGGTCAAAACTGATTACTTGACCATTTTGACATATATATAAAAACAGATATATTTAATGAACAGTGATATGGCAAAGAAATGCATGCAAATCCCAACACGCAGCATGCATGTTAATTTTCCGCCACAAATCATCGGTTTGACGCCAGTGGATCACGCGGGACGCGCGGGTAATATCACTGTCACAGACAGGGCCATATGCTCATTTCTCATAAAATTACGGGGGCAGGGGAGGTTAAGAAATTTTAGTTCACAAATGCCAAACTGGTATTCATCTAGTACTTTCCTAGCTCTATATTAGAAAAAATTCTATCTGCCTTAAAAAGGCATTCTTTGTTTCCAAATATTAGTAATGTCCCACCTGTCCACACAGCAAACGACCCGTATCTCGCCATATCTGATCATATCTCGCCAAGCGAGACTAGGCAATCAGCTGTGGAGTTGTGGCAAGAAATTAATATAGGGAAGGGGGGGCTAGTGAGATAGGCTTTCAATCAGAAATGTCATGTTTTTGTATGGGGTTTATATGTTTATTTGTTTATTTATTGATCTTCTATGAATAGGTCTATTATGGATAAATTCCAGAAATATTTTAACCATAATCTAGAAAGGAATCTCTGATATATTTCAAGAGACACTATGTGGTTCTTGAGGATTAACACAGGCTACGTCTGTATGCACAAGATTGCTTTGAGGGGATTAACACCTAGCCCCCTACCCCGACTGCCATTGTAAAACCCCGCTTTTCCTTCATCATATCTTAACAATTCCACGAAAAAATGTCAACAAATTCTACAAAATGCAATAAATCATAATATGTTTAATAAATATTGATATGGGGAGGAGAAATATATGCCAAACCCGACTGTTGTGTTTAGCCAGACTGACAGAGACACCCGACTCCAAATCGCAATAACATACAATTCTATTTAAACGAGTTTGAATGCCGTAACTTTAGAGATCCATAGCCATAGGAATATTTTTAACATAGAAATACACCACTATTTTCATAGTTGTTTTTGTGTCTTTTTGCCCAGAGTCATTTCCTGGTAGCCAATACCCTATTCCGCAGTCCGAACTCTTTACTCTCCATAAGCTAACTTGTCACTGTTTAACCTATATACATGTGGAAGTACTATTCTCCATATTGCACACTTTCTACTGTAGAATTTTGCATTGGCTGTATGAGCCCACATTAATTAGAAAGGGTCTCGTACATGTTTCTCTGAGTAGCAGCTCCTTGTCTAATGTAAATATTCAGCAAAGACTAGTGTAGCTACATACATCTTTGGACAGGGCTTCTTTCCATCGATTTCAGTGTTAAATCTTGACATTTCCGGGCTGTAGGCCTATGCATGGGGGGGGGGGGGGTATTTTGAAGCCCCATGACGGAAAAAAGTGATGACTTCTTGCCTTTGACCTGTGTGTGGGTGTAACATCAAGATAGTGCTTACATTCTAAAGTGTATATTTTTGGTGATAATAGTCAACTTTGGACTATTTTTAATTTCATCTGGTTAGCAACCTGCCTTTTCTTATTTCGCTGATCTGTATTCCTCTCTATGAACAATAGCCCATTCAAACGGAATATTCTAACACAAAACTTTTGAAATTCCATACCCTACCAAGTTACACAGGAATTTTTTGAAGATGTTATGCCCAATTTTCTAGAACATGTGCAAGCCAAGGCATTCCTGCCCTAATTATCAGTTTCATCGTGCAGCCAATATGTTGTGCAATACACACTGTATGTGTGTTTTATGTTGAGGTGACCAGTCCAGATCTGGGACACGCTCTGTCAATCATCATGTTCAGTCTTTATTTCAGACTAGAGAATTATTCACTAGTACCATGTCCATACAACACTTACAATGCAGCAATGCTTTGTGACATGGTAATCCACTGTCTGGCATTGCATGTTTGTAAATGGGCATTTTAAGCCTTTTTCACTGCCACATTTTGGACTGAGTCAACAGCTTTTCTCGGGACACATTGAGCGCAATGTGCCCAATGCATGCCGAGAAAAGCTGTTGACCTGGGATATTCTCTCTGGATCTAGAGTCATACTGGCACTTGAATAAAAGGTCTTTTACGACAAATGCGAATCTGGGATGACAATTCCGCCTTGTCTGGCTTAAGTAGATCGACTTCAGATGTGATTGGCCCTGAAAGATTTAGGGTAGAGGCCCTCAATTGGCTTGACACAGGATAAAAATAAGAGCTATCACAACTCACTTTTCTTCATTGTGGCAAAAACAAGCGATTGTCCAGTATGTATCCATATCCTCATATCAATATTTTTCCAACAGCAGCTACATGGTTACAGTCCTATATTTTTGTCCCTCTTTCTCTTCATCTGGCCTATTGCTACCCTTGTCATGACTCATTGCCCAACACACTGACCACTGACCTAAGTGTGTGCAATTTTGTACTGGTCAGTAAAACCTTACTATGAGGGAAGCACTGTATAGGCAACTTGTCAAGCTATCTTCAAAGTATGGTAAACAAAGAACAAACCCACTTTCACTCATGTCTCAGAACTTTCAATTGGCTTTGAATTTAAGGTACTCTTAACTTAATGTGTTTGTATTTTGTTCGCGTCAAGTGAACAGAATCAATGTTGTGTGATGCGTTTAGAACTGTTGAAAGTGTATTACATAACCCTATAATGCGACCATCAAGTTCCAATTATTTTATTAAAAAAATTAATAATGACCTGTATGTTGACAAACAACTAACAAGTTCTATTTTGTGGACATATTATACAATGCAACATTTATTTCACTTCTTGTTACAGATAATTTCAGTTGGAGATATATATTTTAGGGAAAGTTTGTATCTCAGCATCGCCGTTAATTTCCAATACTGGCCTCCTGGAATCCCACATCATACTTTTTCTGATCTTGTTTGGTCTTTTTCCCAGACTGCCATTCTGTCTCTGTGTGTGTGTTTTGACAAAGTGGATTCTGCAGCTCTCTTCATTTCTTGCATATTTCAAGATGGATCTAGCTTGTTCCACCAACTGAGCCACAGAATTGATGACAGATTTGTGTGTTTCTTTGGCTCTTTGGCTGCATTTGGATGTTCATCTTCGATGTAGTAGCCACTAGAGGAATGAGGAAGCTTTCTTTTGCCATATTGTAAAAAAAGGTGACCCATTTGGACCAATTCTTCTTCTTGGTGAGACGCTGTGATGTCATTGTGATGCAAAGTATTGAAGCTTATGGTGGTTAGGACGACATGCACAGGTCTAGAATTCTAGTCACAGAATTTATTTGGGGAGTTCTATATCGGATTTGATGTAGGGAAAAGAATCAGATTTTAAATGATGATGACTTAATGACAAAACTCAATGTTGCAAAGATTTTACGGTCTTCACGCTCTGTGAGCACAAGCACCAAAACAAAAGATAGAGGTAGGTCCTTATGCATAATTGTCAGTGGCTAAAGATATCACAGTCACTGAGTGAATCAAACCACGGCAATGCAGTTTATGACAGCATGCATATCCTGTTAATGGCAGGAAGTACCACCATGCCATTTTTCAGCATCTTCCCACTAATTTAACCTGGACTCTATGTTGCACTTCCAGCACATGTGATGGTCCATGCCATGTCTTTGGCAAAGTTCCTGGCAGTGCAATCATTTCAGCAACACTCAGTTGTCTTCTTTTCCTGTTTTTCCGTTTCATCATGTTCACAGTCTTGGATGGCATGTTTTAAAAAGAAGGTGCCTTTCTTTAGTGCTGCATCCATAGCCTCCTGTCAGCCCATGTCTTCATCATCCATTAGCTCATCAATGTTGTTTTTTTTTGTGATGGTGTTGTGGTTGATATATTTCTCGAGATCATACAGGAGTTCCCACCAGCTGGCATACTTGGTTCTCATGATTTTGGGAAATCTTGGAAGTAAGTCATTTATTGGCCTTGTCCTTGGGCTTACTTTGTGCCATACCACCAAACTTGTATGATTCTCCCTTAGCGTCAAAATCACCATGCATGTCATTGAATACCTCCATAATCATTGGATCGAATACTGAGTTGTCTTCATCATCAGCAGTTTCATCTGCACTGCCTCCCTGCTCGTCTTCTTGATGACTCCAGGTCAGCCAGTCCATTTTGGTTTGTTAAGGTTCATTCTCTTGGTCGTATACCCTTTTATGCACCAGTTAGCCAAGTGTCATTGCGACTCATGTATATTAGCAAATATAATAAGACAATAATCATAGGACACCATATCTGTATTGTTATCTTCTCCCTCTGTTTGAAATATTCCAAGTACACCAAATGGTACACTTTCAACAGCTCCTGTTTTAATGGTTGCCATCCTGCTGTTTTTACCTGTTGTCTGGGAAAATATCTGTCTTTAATCTGTCATATTCCAATGTCTTAGGCCTGATTATTAACCAGTAAATTTTCTTAAGGCTTGGCTTAAGTCTGTGCCAGGTAGATATCTTGGCTTGAATACAGCAGGTCCTTATACAGCTAACGCCCAACAATAATCTGAAAAAGGCTCATGGTGGAAGTACACATTGCTAGCATTCATTATACCTATGTATAACGGTTCTACTTATACATAATCTGAGTAGTTCCAACACTAGGAGGCATGGCAAGGACTAGTGGTTTTGGGGTTTTTTTTGGAGGGGGGGGTTTGGGGGGTGTTTTTTTTTTCTAATTGAGATAGGTTTTTGATAGCTGGCAAGATTATTTTTCTGATCTTAAACTGCATGCCATCTCCCTTAAATACATGGCTACAGGAAATAGTTCTGTCTTGTGAAAGGCTTGATAATTATTTACCACTGGTATCAAGTTCATTGATTTATTCATGGTATGTTTTTCCGGCACGGTCACCGCATGTATGGTAGTGGTGTGTACTAGACAGCCAGTTTTTTGGATCAGCCTGGCATAATGTCTCACTCTCTTCTTGGCTTCTTGGATGGATGAGGCAGGTCCACTGCACCCCATATTCCATGTTTAGATAGCATACAGGAACCTCCTATCTTTTTATATCTCCAGATAACACAATTGTAATTCTGAAGGTTCTACTCGATATATCGAGACAGGAAGGTAGACAAGGAGGCCAAATGTTTTAAATCAGAGTCACACAGGAGTGGAGTCATGCACTGCACATTCATGCACTAAACCATCTTGCACCGTCTGTGTCTCAACAGCAAATGACCTTACATTCACTCATTCTCACTATGATACAGATAAAAGAGACAAACAAATTCAAAGGTATATTTTTTCTAATGATGTTATATGCACTTCCACAACTACATTGGTTATTATTATCTATTCACAAGAAATTATGATTTTGAATCAATTTGATCATAGCAGACATGACTGAAAAACTGTTGAATCTTTAGGTAATTGTGTCCTGGTTTTTCTAATATGCCAATAAATCACTTTCTGCATTGCTAACTATTAAATCCATGGATAACAGATCTGGCTGTTCCTAAAGCACATCTATTGCTATAGCCGCCATAGCTCTGTTGAAACCCCGTATGACAAAATCAACATGATATCTTTTGTCAATCTGGTTTGGGGGTGGTGGGGGGTTTTTGGGGGGGGGGGATTGTGTGTGTGAGTGTTTGGTTTTGTGTTTTTCATGTTTTTTGGGGGGGTGGGGTTTTTTTTCTTTTTGTTTTGTTTTGGGGTTTTTTTGGGTTTTTTTTGGGGGGGTTGCGTTTTTTCTTTTTTTTTTCTTTTGTTTTTTGTTTCTTGTTTTGGGGGTTCTTCTCTTGTTTTTATTTTTAAACCGTGGCTAGAGACGTGTGTCCAGGTATATGTTGCTGTACATGCCGTTTTCACCCCATACTTAATATACGCACGGAAGGTTATAGTTTTACCCTGTGATCCACTCATGTCGACTGTGGATAGGATCAGTTGTGTTTCTAATCAATGGCCTCTGGCTGCATACACACGTTGAGTGAAAATCTTTCTTTCTTTCCTTCTTTCTTTCTTTGTTGGATGTCCCCTGTCATTGAAAGATCTGTACGTTTGCTGGACATATCCTGTTTTTGCACAACTCTGCGATAATAATTTTGGCCATCTTGCCCAAGAGTACATGCAATATCTTCTCTCAGGATTTAGGTTTTGTGACACCTTGATTGAAGTCTTTGCTAAATATGATGATACTTCTGTGATAATTCCGGCCATTCACTGTTACGGTCACATTAATACTCTAAATAGGAAAACAAAACAGTAAGCTGGTTTAAATTCATGTAAAACACAGACGCAAAATCGTGAAATTGTTGTCTTATAAAGCCGAGAATTTGTCTTTTAGCATTATGATAAACATAGTGTGCCCCCACCTGAGCAGGGCCAAATGGGTGCTGGCGGTCACTGTTCACAAAAAGGCTGAAGAGCACTACTCAGTGGTCTAGCACAATCTGTTGTAATCACAAAAATATTGCTGACACGAACATTCGGGCCCCAGGTGAGAGCTGTGCAGGGACCGTGCATAATGGCTTGTACCTGTTGCATACGACAGAGTGTGCGTTCTCTGTACAATGCATGTAACTTTATGGTCAGGAATAAGGCTAAAAACACAGGATCACAAAGTTCTCGTTTAAAAATATTCAATGTGAATGGGCTGTTGTCCAGTCTATGAAAGGAATTAAAGAGCGATGGTAGAAGAGACATGTTGATCAGAGCTAAGACCAATGTGTCAACATGGAGTGTAGAGTCTCTTGTTTTCATCTGTTTTCATACTGTGGACATGTACGTGTGTACAGGCTTATGATTCTGTCCTGTACATGCTGTTTGAACCATATTTTAAAATATGCACCTCAGAAAAGTAAATAGCTTTACTCTGTGGTACAGTTAATGTCACTTACCACGAGGTCAAAGGGCAATGACCTATGTCGACTGTGGGCAGGATCAGGTGTTTTTTGTAAACAAATTAATGAGGGGGGGGGTCTTTAATATTACTTTTGGGTGAGTTTGTGCATGGAAAAGTAAAACATAGACTATTTTCTTTCTTTATCCATTTGATTTTCTATTTGTTTATTTATTTATTTGCTTTTCACAGTGCCAGAGGGTGTTTCTGTTTCAACTTTTCCCCACTATGTGATGTTTTACCACAGATGCGACTAGAGACCTTATGAGTAATTCACGATCTTTAACTAAAAATTTTTGATGTTGGCATCATAATTGTTTATTTATTTATTTATTTATTTATTTATTTATTTATTTATTTATTTATTTATTTATTTATTTATTTATTTATTTATTTATTTATTTATTTATTTGTTTGTTTTTTGTTTGTTTATTTGTTTGTTTGTTCATTCAGTTATTTATATATTTATTTATTCATTCACTTATTTATTTATTTTGACTAAGCTAGATAGTGGTCATCTTCTTGGTGATAAATATAATTAATATTGTGCTCTAAAAACAAGACCTTTATGTCATCTCGGCGACGTCATACGTTTGAATTTAGGTCATGACAAGAGAGATGCTGGTGGTACTCTAATATGGCTTCCTCAAAAAATCATCTTTTTGCACTCTAGAGACCCAAACTTCCGATGCAGCTCGTTGACGGGCAAGTGACCAGGCAGTCACTGACATGTCCTTTTCTGCGGTGTTGTCTTCTTATCGTCCTCCCCAAATTAGCAAATGTATCTTTCCTGCCATATAGTTAGAGAATATCGGCTTCAGCCAATGGTGTCTCTGTTTTATTGTTGTCATACTTCCCTTAGCCAGTAATGTTTCTGCTTTGTTGTAGTCCAGCTTTCTTCAGCCAACGTTGTTTCTGCTTTGCTGTATCATAATTTCTTGTCAAAAGTGCCTTGCCTGACAAGCCATACGATTGTTCCATACTGTTCCCAGCCAATGTTTTCCCATGTCTTAGTCACACGCTCCTGCTCCTTATCAAATGCGTTTTTCGGCCATGTCCTCCGCTGACTGTCTTCAGTGTTGTCATGGAGCTGCTCACAGCATTGTTCGACCACGTCTGCAAACTTGTCTTTTATCATCTTGGAGAATACCGTATTGTCCTGGGCAAAGGTCCTTAATTATTTCCAGGGTATAGTTCTCGGCAAAGGTCCTTAAAAATTTCAGTTGTATAGACTGGCGTGAGAGCACGTACTGACAAGTCGGCGTCAAAGTGTTTTAATTATTTCTATAGTAAAGATTGGCGAGAGGCGATTTACTGGCAAGTCCTGGGCAAATGGCCTTAAATACATGCATAGATAAGGTAATGTACTGGCAAGTCCTGGCATAGGTCCTTAATAATAAGAATCGTATAGATTGGTGGGAGATCATTTACTGAAATGTGCTTGACAAACGTTTTTAATTATTATTATTATTATTATTATTATTATTATTATTATTATTATTATTATTATTGTTGTTGTTGTTGTTGTTGTTGTTATTATTATTATTATTATTATTGTTATTATTATTATTGTTATTATTATTATTATTATTATTATTATTATTATTATTATTATTATTGTTGTTGTTGTTGTTGTTGTTATTATTATTATTATTATTATTGTTATTATTATTATTGTTATTATTATTATTATTATTATTATTATTATTATTATTATTATTATTATTATTATTATTATTATTATATACTCCGCAGTAAAAAGTGAGCTGTCTCATTTATTTTACATTGGGCATATCGGGAGGGTGTATGTACAAATCAGCATACTAACAATCCTCCTTTTCTCAAATCACAGGTCTGTCGCCAGTGATCCCTTCGCTGAGACATGTTGACTGTCACTGGATGTATAATGTGCTTGTAGGAGGCCACTTAAACCCGTGAGCACCTCAAATTGGATGCACATCGTGACCATTGTTTTGTCTTATCCTGGCTTTATCTCAATTTCAGGCCAACTTTTCCTGACTTGGCACTTGACCGTAACCCTGGATTTCATGGCCATGTTACGCAACTCCATAATGATGTATTATATTTGCGACAGACGTTCATATTCCTAGCACCCCGTGAAACATCGCCCACTTTTATTTCTCCAGACATTATATTGTGGTGAGATAATGCGCAAAAAGTCATGCATTCTCTTCACACTCCTCCTTTGAGGTGTGAGCCCTTGATTTTCCCAGGACACTAATTAAATATGAAAAATATAATTTATAACCACCCATCAAATCTTATAGTAATTTCGTAAAATATACCTGAAGTATAGGCTCATTCAAAGCGCATGCATAAAACCTAACTAAAACAATATTGAAATACCAGGATGTATTGGCGGTACCGTACTATTTTCCATGGGGACATGCATCACATGAGAGTTAAAATTTAATGAGATATGTAGATTAAGTGGCTGTGGCTGTCATCCTAGCGTATTATATATGCTCCTTCATCGATACATCAATTTTTAACTTCGTTTAAACTTATTTCATATGCTAAGTTGACCACATCAGTACATCATTCTCATGATGCAAAATTATCAAAATTCGAACAAAATGACTGTGTCTAACCTATCCCTCACCTCCATTTGTTGGGCCCGTTGGCGTAACAATAAGAGGGTGAAGGGCATTTCCCTGCTGCTGTACTGAGGCATTTTATTTTCCATACAAGTGTTCTGGAGGCCCTCTCATTTTCTGTACTTGGCACCGGCCATTTTTCGGCAACATTCTTATTTCTGTACGTTGTACTGGGGCAAAATTACGTCTTGTACTACCACCGCATCTCCCTTAACCCCGCTCTAAAAGGAAGGCTGCCTTGCCAGGACATTCCCCTGCCCTTTCAGTCGAGATGCTGACCTGGGTTTAATGAGATGCGAGATTAGGGGTCAAATCAGCAGCCTCGTTCTCGGTTCCATTGCTGGGCAGTGCTTATGTAAACAAAGACGCATGGGCACATCTTAGTCCCTGCTATTTGGGAGTGTTGAGGTGTTCGCGGATCACATGAAAGGGGTGTGATAAGTCATTTACCATTTACAGTAAAACCTTCCTATACCGAACACCCTTGGGACCTGAAAAAAGTGTTCAGTAAGGGGAGGTGTTCAGTATAGGGAAGTTTGCTAACATTGGAAGTATACATTCGGGACCAAGAAATGGTGTTCAGTACAGAGAGGTGTCCGGTATATGGAGGTGTTCGGTTAGAGAGGTTTTACTGTATATAACAGTCAGTGCATTTATTGGGTTACGATTAATGGTCATTTTACGAGCATCCTGTCACCCGATACCCTGCTGAAGACACAAGAGATGCCTGTTTAGAACACCCACCAACCAGATACTGCTCTGGCATTTTAATTTAAAACAGATCCATGACCCTTTCATGCTGTAACTTGACCAACAAATGTTCATGCTTTTCAAGAGGGTATAAATTTGGGCTGGATTGGGTTAAATTTTCAAGATACAAGTGGTCCAATTTGAATAACAGAACAGTCCATTTTATCAGAAGTAATGGGGGTTTAGAACTACTGATAAAATAAAACCTTTTCTGTAATAACATAGATTAGGCTAAGTTTCATACTTACTGATATTTTAAGTTGTGAAAAAAATATATTTGAGCATTCTAGGGCAAATTGTACAGATTTGATCAAAATTCAAAGGGCCCTACCCCCTAAATATGTCATTTTGGGGTTCCTTCGTTTTTGGCTGAGAGGTGGACACAGGGTTGTCACTATCCCACCACCCCCATTGGATTATGGATCTGTATGCTTTGGCAGTGCATTCTTGTTGCAAATCGCCGGGAATAGACCCCATGGTACAAAAGTGGAGCTTTGTAGAAAAAGTGGATTTTTTTGCAAAATGGCGGATTTTAGAGGTTGAAATTCAAAGTCAGGTCACAAGATTATTTCTTTCTAATTTGGACCTACATCTGACTGCTTGCATCAGGAAAGTATTTTTGCAGTAGATGGCAAAATATTTTGTCATCACATTGCTTGTACAAAATTTGATCAAATTACATGTACATGACTTCTGGATATTAGGGTCAGCAATGGCTGACAGATCAAAAATGAAATGGACATATTGGACTACCATGGCCCTATTATTAGACTGGAATAATACCATAATGTGGGTTTAAATCTGTGGAAAGAGAACATATAAAGGTAAGAGATCATAACACATCTTTTGTACCACTTTTTGCAAATTTCTTATTTGTATGTGATACCAGTTAATATCATGGCCGCCATGTTGGATTTTGTGTATTTTGGTGACGTCACAGGCTAAGGCTTAGCTTGGAACCGAGGCGGGCTGGTAGCCAATCAATCTCATTCATGTCTCAGCATTTCGACTATTTCGTAAACACCGACACTAAATGTAACGCCTTAAGAGGCAATGCGGGTTAATGGGGCACTGGCAAGACCGTTACATAACTCTGCAGGCAGATGTCACAGGGTCAAGTGAAGTGGGAGGCCATTTACCTGATTTCTTGCAACTTTTAATTCTTTCATATTACGTAGCCTGGAGATACGGGATTGGTTTATGCTTCATAATTAGCATGGAAAACTCATAAATCTCTACGTTTGATGTCCCTGATGAACAAGAGTGAATTGTGGGTTGTTTCAGATAAAAATAAGTACCAACCCTACACAATCGCCTTGCAAACAGTATACATCATTCCACGGCGTCCTCTCTGTTTCGGCGATAGTCTTGCCTGCACCTGTCCTCGACAAGTTAAAAAGTATACATGTGGCTGGCAGCTGTTGCTACGCTTGTCTCATGTATATTACTTTGATTGGCATTTCTTTCAGCCAGTAACCCATCATTGTTGTTAGGTGGATCTTACGAAGGTCTGTATGCTTGGCATTGCCAAAACTTATTATGTCATACATTTGTGAATCATTTATTGGTGGTCGTTCTGCAACCCCTGATACTTGGATGCGTGTAGATATGGCTTCATACGTGTAATATAGCATTATACCTGGACAACTCTTAACATTATTGACATCACTTGTGAGATAGATAGACAATCCAAATCGCTACATATGTCCTATGAACAGTTGTACTTATTATATTGTGACATACATGAATACATACATACATACATACGCATGTGTACATGTATATATACATATCACACATATACATGCATCTATATATACGTACATAATGCGTACATGTATATATACATATGACACACACGCGGATTCATACATGCATACATACATACATACACACATGCATACATACATACATACATACATACATACAACATTTAAAAAAAACAGTTGTTTTGTGAGAAGGTGTGTGGTTCGAAAGAATAAATATGCCTGTTTTCCGCAACTTCTATGATCCAAAAAAAATGCAAATTAAGAGTTTAGATATACGATGAAATGTTAAAACTCTAATTTTATTGTTTGTCAAGGAGACCAGCATGGAAAGAGAGACAACATGTTGGTCGATGGTGCCCACTCAATGAAATTGTTTATGGGATCTGCCACGATTATATCATTATCGCTTCAAATAGGCTAACAATGGAACCTTGATCCTCACAAAGCACGTCATCACAGTAATCTCACACGGCAAAGAATGTGATGGCAAATTTGTGTCGTGATTCAAAAACAGATTGTTGACAGAAAAGAAAATTGGGTTGTAGTACATTTATTCTAGATAACATACTTTTCGACCAACGTACATGGGATCTCAAGGAATTGTGAAAAACTCTAAACTTTATTTTCTACCTGCCAGTGTATTTGACAACCATACACATTCAATGAAATAAGATTTTAATGCTAAAAGATTTGATTAAATTAGGCGGAAAACATACTTAATACGACTAAATAAATAAACAAGATGAATTTTACATCAAGTCGGATTAAAGATGTACAGAAAATAACATTAGAGATACAGGCTCCCGACTGACCGTATGTATAAGTTGAAATAAAACATGCAAATGAGACAAATATATTTCAAAACCCAAGGGACTCCCGTGAGCAAAGCTGTAGTGGCGAGAGGAAGTAGCACAATCACCATGAGGCGACAGACCCAAAAGTCCTAACCGCCCCCCCCCCCTCATTCCTCCGCCAAATTGAGTTGCGCATCTCGTGATTAACATAATTACAGAGGATGTTATGTGCAGCTTTTGGAGCATGTATTAGCTCCAGTCAGCATCTTGTCCTGACCGTTGCCCGACACACTCCATAACCATAATCTAACTGTTCGGCTGGCAGATGTCAAAGTTGGTGTCGTGTTTTGTCAGGAACATAACGCACATCCACTTTGTAGACCATCCCGAAATGTTTATAACACTTTCAAACTGGACGCCTTTCCCCGGCCCACTCCATAACCATAACTTGACATTTAATGGTACATACTACAGAATATAATCATCAAAGTTGGCCTCGTGTTTGTCTGACATATAGTGCACATCCACTTTGTGGACCATCCAAATTGCTTATTAAACTTTCGAATTCTTCACTGCCCGGTAAAATCAGTCAGCTGTCACTTTTCTGGCTCCACGAAGTTAAATTTTTTAGGATAGATCCATGGAATTTATACCTTTTTTAAATTTCCATGAGAAATACATTATAAACACAGTTAATTTATGACCTTTGAACAGAATTGTTGCATAAACGACCACTCTTTGATCATAGGTTAAATGTTAACATTGTATACAAATGTAAAAAAAAAACTTTATCAATGCAACCTAAGTACAAACTGCTTCCTCAAAGTTACTACCCACAAAATACAATATTGCTAGAAAATTCCAATAAATTTTATTTACCCTGCCCATAACAGGTACAAGCCCTCAAGGTTGTTGATGCTGTACCGGGTGACCTGGTGGTGTCTCTATAATTGCCAAACGAACAGAAAATTCATGGCACCTTTCTACAAGTTAGTTAATTCCTGGCAAAAGAATTATTGTTTCTACAACAAGTATCATCAAAGGGTCTACATGTAAGTATTTTTCACAATCCATGGATCAGAAATTTTCCCAAATTATATACTTCGTTTAGGGTTTTTTAAATACTTTTCACTCTTTGCAGGCAGAAACGTAACAGCCGAGTTATTCCATTCGAACAGAGCTGCATCAAAAGTTATTCGAGAGCTCAATACAATGCTTAACCCATACGTGTTGCCTGCTGTGGGAGCGGAAATTAGTTTATCTTATATTTGGAACATTAAATCAATTTTTGCTCTGAAGGGAGTGCCACTGCAGTTTAAGTTTCAAAACGTTGGGTTGGTGTATGGTCCAAGTTTATGTATTGACTTCTCAACTTGTCCTGACGCCGCTCTCAATCTACTTGTGACAGCGAGACAAGAGATCGTGGCTCAAGCAAGCAGACATTGACAGGTTTTTGGAGTTTTGTAATTGCCCTTCTCTTTGTGTTTTTATTGAAAACAACCTTCAGGGCAAGATTTTTGGGTTTTTGTGTATCGAAAACACGCCAAATATGACATACTGGCAGGCAGTAATTGATGTTTGACAATGTGTCTGTTTTATGTACTGTAAATTCAGTCTTTTCATCTAATAAGTGAATTAATCAACAGGGTATGTCGGGCTACCTGGCAGCCCGTGAACAACATGTCACATGTTTGTCAAAATTCGGTTTTTTGTTTATGGCAATACCTAAAAGTTTTACACTGTATCTAAAATTTATATGCGATTCTAACATTGTTAGGTAGGGAGCACCCAAGTCTTCAATGCGCTGCTCAGCAAGTCTAAGATTTTTGAATTTTGAATCACCATGAATCGCCCAGAATTTCTTAGGACAACATTTAGTTTAGCGTAAAGCGCTGCATAGTTTCAAGCCTTGGTGTGAAGATGTTCAAGCAGCACGGTTCATTTCTTTTTAAGCTCGGAGACAATGGTATTATTGTCAGCGTATAAATTACAATCTGTTATAAATTGATAAATATCGTTTATAAAAAGATTAAATAAAGCAGGGCACATGAAGGCCCTTCGGGGCACCCCTTTACTGATGTTCAGCCATGCAATTTGAATGCTGCCCATTTTAACCCGCTTTCTCCTACTTCAGAGGTTGCTTTACAACAAGCGCATTGACGTACGGTGGTTTATGGCTAATGATGTAAACTTGGCCGCAGGGAGTTGTCTAGTCCTTCGTAAGTTTTATCAGCATTGTGTGGCAGCTATGTTTCTTTCTACAGGCTGATACCATAGAATGATACACAGATTCACAGACACACTTTACTTACCCTGTGAGTATTTTTTCTCAGTTTTTTTACACAGACTCGGTAGAATACTTGCTGATCTCTAATAATGCTGTTATATAAACAACACTGTATTTCGACGAGTCATTGTCTTGTTATGGAGACAATGAAAGTTACGTTTAGCCGTTTAAGAATGAAAATGACAAATTCATGATAAAAGAATTGATCTTTGAATTGTCGTTGGATGGGCCTACATAGTCATTCAGAGTTGAGTTAAGCTAGGTTCGAAATAGAGTTGCATCAGAAAATTGATGAAATGGATTCTTTTTGTTGTACAGACATATGAAAGATTATATGTTTGGTGAAAGTTATTTGTTCACAATTAAGGATTTCCAAGGAGCTCGGTTGAAATTTGCAGGTCGGGTAAAATCTTTAGGTCTCGTCGAAGACAAAGAAAATGCGTGGGGGTTCATGTCTGTTTGGGAGTTTTTTTGTATCTCTTTTGTTTTGTAGTTTTGGGCTGTTTTGGTATTTTTTTGTTTTTAGAGTTTTCTGCTTGGGTTTTTTTTTTTTTTTTTTTGGTTTTGGTTTTTTTTTTTTTTTTTTGGTTTTTTTTTTTTTTTTAGTTTTTTTGGGGGGGGTGGGGTTTTGGTTTTTTTTTTTTTTTTTGTTTTTTTTTTTTTTTTTTGCTTTTCATATTGCACAAATCATCTTGTGGCATTACTCAAATCTTGTTATTGGGAAACTGTTTTACAGGAAAGTTGTTTTTACAGTTAAGGGGGGGATTTGCTATTTTCTTGACTATAGGTATAAATCGTTTCTGGTAGAAACATGGAAAATCAGCTGAAGCCTGCTAGCAGCACCTAGTCTTATGTTACTTGCTATGTGTGCTTATTTGACTATTTAGTTGACGCACCTCAGGTCGTGCCCACTATACGTGTAGCTTTCTGGAAAGGGGTACCTTTCAATCAATGAATTAATTATATCTTTAATGAATTACTCCTCAGACGCTTTCACCACTTTGGCCTGAATATTAAATGACCTGTAGCCTTTTTGATACTACTATTCTTGTGTTTACTTGCTACACACTGATTCAAAAAAGAATAAAATTCAAAACCGTGGGGGATGGCCCAGGTTTTAATGGCCAGAACACTAGGATGTGTAGTGAAATCTTTGTAATAAAGCAGCGTATTATTTCAGTAAGAATTTACATGTATTTCTACCTTAACTGTTATTATTGCTATATAAACAAGAGCAACAGTGCCACAACTTCCGTGGAGTTCTGAACGAATTATGAATAAATACAAAATAGCACAATCCGATCTCTCTTTGCTGCATAGCCAATTAAGTTACTGTCTAAACCTTTACCTTAATGATTAAATACTATCACGTCCGATTAAATATTTTAAAAATTCAAGGCTTCAATAGCCAAATGAATTTATAAACGGGTCATCAGCGGGAAACCACCAAGTAAGTTTGGTAATCTTAAATTCACGGATACACTTTTTTATGGCGGCTGCTTGCCTTTGCCTGGTATTTTGATAGAGATAAACCACCTTAGTTTCAAGAATGTAAGAACGTAAAATGATATAGGATTGTATAAATAATGTATAACAAGTTCTTGCTCTTAATGACAAGACTGACAGGGCCTGCATGTAATACTGTATGCACCAATATACGAAAAAACAGCAAAATTCAAATTTAAACTTACCCCGAGAAAAGGGGTTCTATATGCTGCCATGCATCTTCTCAGAAGAACACACCAAATATGCCTGACCAGAAGTAGATATGACTAAGTCTGTTATAAAATGAAGAGATATATATATATATATATCTGCAGAGTGATTTTATCTATAACAGGGGTTCCTCAGAAAAAGGAATTTTCGTGTATGGGTGTGGGGGGAATGGGAAAAAAAAAGTCACTCCCTTGTCGCGCCACCTGTTGAGGAAAAATGTAAGCTGTTTCATCATGTTATTGATAATTAACACACGGCCCAGAATGACCCATTAACATATCAGCCCTCACCTTTATACCTAATTATAATAAGCTTATATTATAGCAGATTTTAAATGAATTTATGTCATCGGCAATTATAGGCGAAAACATGTAGGCAACATATAACTCATTACTATAGACGGGAAACAACAGAAGGTCTCAAAATTTACACTTCACTGCTTACGTTTAATGACAACAAGGTTTGAGAAAATGAACGAGCTGATTTGAATGTACAATAAATTGTAAAACCACGAATTCCGCTTTGGATCAGCTTATTAAATCTAATGTGATGATTTACACTTGTAAAACGTCTTGAAAAGACAAAGAAACATATGGATACCACGGTCACGATCCTCCAAGATTTACATGTCTTGTTAACGTGCCGAAGAACTTCTCATAGAGTGTCTTTGAGTTCGCCGTCGAAATAGACAAGACAAACACCGGTAAATTTTGCAGGAATTCAGAAACTAGACGATTTTGATGGAGTTGTCACAACTACTTCCAGACATGTTTCAAATGGGGTCTTTGAAAGACAAATCATAAAGGATGCAAACCACATATCTACAACTTGTTTCTAGTCATGTTCAGAAGGCAAACGAATTGTCAAACCCATTTGAATTATTCCCATGATGAATCCTACTAATTGTGCAAGAGTATTGATCAAGGACATGACCTCTAAGCCTCACCAACAAGGTCAGAAAGTAATTGGAACAGATATGCTGTTAGTGCTGGGGTTACCTCCCAGACGATTGTCAAGAATTGTACATACACCACTCCCTCATAACAAAAGAAAAACCACCACCACCACCACACAACCACAGGTTTCTGACCAATTTTGTCACGATTCAACAAGAGTAATGTTAGAGATGTCAAATTTCTCAACATATTTGATGGTGTTTGATGATACGTTTTTAACAATATATATATATATATATTGTTAAAAACGTATCATCAAACACCATATATATATGTATATATATATATATATATATATATATATATATATATATATATATATATATATATATATATATATATATATATATATATATATATATATATATATATATATATATATATATATATAGTTATACATATATATTTGCATAAGGAGTTTTTCCTGTTTGTTATCAATGTTCAATACATGAGATAAACTAACCACATCCTGGCCACTTGTTTATGGTTGCACAAAATCATGGGAGCCTGTAGATATTACACATCTTTTGTCAAAGAACTATTTTTGTCCATTTTGTGACATTTATGCCTATAGACTACAAGTTCTAGGCGTATGTCGAAAGTTTGCAAAAGTCCAAAATCCTCACAGAGTTAGCTTTATTTTGTTTTTTTTACCTTACTGCTCGCGTAGCAATATATGGCTGCCTCATTTACCACCAAAATGGTTGTCAGTACTACCCAACCAATGATTAAGATTTAACGGCAGATAGCCCATGAAAGCAATTTTCAAATCATTCTACACAATCTAATAATATTACCATTAACTGTTAATCAGTTGTTGTTGTGGTTCAGGCGCATGAGGCTATCTCTTCTTGCTAAGAACGGATATACTCATGGATAGTTGAACAGTACACTGCATTGTTGAACATTTTTTGCACAGCCTTTTTAATAATACATGGGTTATGTTTGAAGTTTGTTGAGCATACTCTGAGTTCAACAACGTTTCTTTCTGTATTATGATCAGTCACAGGGAAAGATGTAAACTGCACCCAATTCAAGAAGTTAAAGTAAAGGTAAATGTTGTAAATGGATGGCAGATTGAATGGCAACTAGTTTGCATAGTATAAGTCACACAACACAGCCGCTTATGATCATCAGCTGGGTATTACTTTTCAAACAAATGTTCCATGCTGCACATAAGTCCCCAAAAGACACAAAAGGAAACTAACTTACTACATGACCACTGAAAAATTACATCACAATTCAGGGAATCTGCAATGAAGCACTTTTTTCTACATGACCTTACTTTACCTTTTACATGTTGAGAATAAAAATAACTCGGCTGTTTACGACATATTTCTAATGATATAAACTGATCTAATGACGACATTTGGAAGAATTCTGAGTATTCAACGGGATTGTTTAAGTAATCAGGAAATGAAAGAATTGTTTATTCTTAGAAGCTTAGAAGGGCACAAATATATATGGTCAAGGCTAAGGGACATATTTTCCTAATCCAAAAGGAAGCTTTGCAAGCATGCAAACAACAAATTACACATCCGCACACTCTGTTTACCTGGTCACACCTCCCATGACACAACTTCCGATATTGAACACATATTAGAATAAGTCTTTAGGGGTTCTTCATCATTGCAAACTATAATTAACGGGAACAAACACAATGGAATTCTGGCCATTAATGATTGACATTTGTACGCTGTCAGATATATATGTAAAACACACACACATGTATCAATACATACATACATACATATATATATATATATATACTTATTTATTTATTTACATATATATATGTATACGTATATACATACATATACATATAATATATATGTGTGGGTGGGTGGGTGGGTATGCAGTGTACGGGCGTTGATTTATGAGCCCAGGATAACAGAATAGCACATGTAAACTGCAATAACTATGGTATCCCGGGTAGAAATGTTTAAACGTTGCCTCCACTTTAATGTTCACGAGACCACAAATTAACAGGAAATAAACGACATCACTGCAATACCTGGGCAGCCACTTACTAGTTGCATAGTAAATTTAGAATGCAGAACCGAACGATAACATACATGTTGATATCGGTGCCGTTACCAACAGTACTTAAAATAACTATGCCGAATGAAGTTGATATGTAGGTGAAATATCGTGGCAAAATAAGATGCAACATAATCCTAGGGATGGATACATAAACACCATGATGTCCAACGTTTGTGAACTGAAATTTATTCAACTGTATCACCGCGCAAGGGACAAATACAATTTCAAATAAAATTACGAACAATCTACCAAGAATATTATTCTCTGTAAGCACACACACACACACACACACACACACACACACACACACACACACATGTATCAATACATATATATTCGTAAAAAAGATATAGTGATAGAAGCAATAGAAACCACAATACCTACGTTGACCGCTGACTTGAATAGCATAATTAATATATAATGTAGAATGACGAATTATGTCCAGCTCATTTAAATTACTTTAAAACCAAGGGAATAGAAAAAGCAAAAATCTAGCTGGGGTTGTACAAGTGAATAAAGAAGGATAATTCTTTCCACAGTCCGTGGATCGTGAGATAGAATTACAGAAAGTTCATGCCATGCAATACATTTACCCTCTTGCCAGGTCATGTATATCAATTATAATTCATACTTCGTTTGCTCGCTCCATGATTCAAGTCTTTTTGTTTCTCGTGTTTCAAAATTTGTACATTGTAAAGTTGGATTGAACTACTCTTTGTGAGGTCTTTATTTATGAAAATTGTGGAATGTCACACAACTGGTTTCACTTTTTTCCGGTTCTGTTGCCCTTAATTGGAAAGGGTGTCAATTTTACCAAGATGTCATGATTCGGCGGGGACCTCATGTCCAATACGGTGATTTTGACCAACTTGTTGAGACGTGCGGCGGCACCTAATCATTTTAATTCGTCCCCCCCCCCCCCGATCTCTTGGCAAAGGCTAATTATGATATAAACACACCTTTGAAATTGGCACACGCGTAACACTTTATACCATGTTTGAATAGACTGTTGGTACCCGACTGGTCGCGAGTATTACATTACCCCCAAAATTCAAGTATTTGCACATATTTTGCAAGTTTAATTTTCCGTAAATTTGGTTGTGTATAATCTTTGCAATGTGGGATGTCAAAACTCTCGCACAGTTTACTCCGCATCTGGAAACATCTATCTTTTGTCACATCCATAACGGTCCGTTTTATATCGGGATCACACGAAGAGTTCTTTCGGTGAAGGTAATCCCTGCCCAGGTTCCTGTCAGTTGGGTATTGTAATATGTTCCAGCATATGTGCCTAGATTACCCTAATATACGCATGTTCATAGTAACTGCGCATGTGCAGTACTAACGAAGCCCAGGAATTAAGGTGCTGTATGTGTCGTATTAAGGGCTTCTTTCTGTTTATATACACTTTGGGAAGTATTTATGCCAACCAGATTTACACTGAGTTGGGATATTGGTCCGTGGTTGGTCCGTTTTGTATTGGGCTCACAGGAAAAGTTCTTTCAGTGGAGATATTACCTGCTCAGGTTCCTGTTAGTTGGGTATTGTAATATGTTCCAGCATATGTGCCTCGATTCCACGAGTGGTGGTATATCTATTTGGGTCCCCAGGTTGTGTACCCGGGCAACTGATGGAGCAATATGTTCGGAATATTTTGTGTGTGTGTGTGTGTCAACTGCCGAAAGATCTAAATCACTGATACTTGTTGGGTGTGCCAGTTCCCGTAATACCCTAATATACGCATGTTCATAGTCTCACTAAAAGATATTTTTACGATAATCGGATGTCAGGATATTTGGCATCACGATAGCAACGATTTTTAAAATTTTTCTCCTGGAATTATAAATTGTCTATTAAAGGAAATATTTTTGACACAGTGGCAAAATACCATGAACATGCAATCGTTACCCGACAAGAAATAACGAACATACGTTAAATTCAAAACCAAATTCGAAATTGAATCATATTTATTTATATTAAAGGATTTTAGCTACAGAAAAAAATTTACACGCTTCCGAACTAGTGCACATAATTTACATATTGAATTAGGCACACATCGAAGACCAGTGAAAACACCAATTGAGGAAAGAACATGTGATTACTGTAAGACTAATGAGGAAGAGTTTCATTATGTGATGGTTTGTGAAAAATTTTCTAACCCGAGAAAAAAAACTATTGCAAGGAATGTCCGAAATTGTTGTGAATTTTGAGAATTTGAATCCGGAAGAAAAAATTATATTTTTGATGAAATGTGAAGATTTTGAGACTGTTTCACTTATGATGAATTATGTAAATGATACTGTTGTAATAACTGGATCCTTATGAACGTAGGTAATGTATTTATTTAAACATCATTGTATATTCTTTTGGGGGTTTTTTTTTTTTTGTTTTTTTTTTTTTTTTTTTTTTTTTTTGTTTTTTTTTGTTTTTGTGAGGTTGGATTGTGTGTACTGTGCATGTACTTTGCTGTATTTGGCAAAATGCCTTTTTTGTGTATTGAAGGTGCCGCTAATAAAGATTCATTCATAGTAACTGCGCATGTGCAGTACTAACGAAGCCCAGGAATTAAGGTGCTGTATGTGTCGCATTCAGGGCTTCTTTCTCTTTACATACACTTTGGGAAGTATTTATTCCAACCAGCTTTACACTGAGTTGGGATATTGGTCTGTGGTTGGCACTTCATTTGACTGAAAACATTAAAACTGTAACATTTTGTTAAACTTCTTGCACACACAAGGATTTGCACTGGTGCTAGCAGTCACGCAGTGGCAAGTTTATGTTGTGGTAGCATCCAGTTGGGGTCGTAGTTCTGGTGGTGTAATAGAAGAAGTGGTTGTGTTGGTGGTAGCAGTGGTAATAGCAATAATATTGCTGCTGATGGTGCTGGTGGTAGTAGTTGTAGCAGTGGTGGTAAAAGTACTTGTCGTAGTATAATTGTTGTTCTGGTAGTAGTGGTGGTAGTGATTTCGGTGGAAGTGGTAGAAGTGGTGATGGTAGTAGTAGTAGTAGTAGTAGTAGTAGTAGTAGTAGTAGTGGTAGTAGTAGTAGTACTTGCAGTGGTAGTAGAATTAGGATTACTGGTAGCAGGAGAAGTGCATTACACTTTCTATGCTTGACAGAATGAGTTTAATTAAGAGATATACAACTCTTCTTCAAAAAGGTACTGCTCGTGGAATTACAATGTACTTGTTTTTTTTACTTTTGAGATTTACTTGCTGTATATATATATGTATATGTGTATATAAATATATATATTTATTTATTTATTTATTTATTTATATATGCTCATAAATAAATGAAGACTTTTGAAAATCACGGTTGGCAAATGGTTTCAGGATTTAATTATCCATTTTCAAGATTTAACTGATTTTATATATATATATATATATATATATATATATATATATATATATATATATATATATATATATATATATATATATATATATATATACATATATATATACACACACATATATATATATATGTTTGTACACAACAGGTTAACTGTGATCACATGTCCAAACTTGTATACAAGTACAATAACTAGGAAAACATGAAAAGATGGGAAAAATATACATAATAATATCACATTGTTACACACATTTTCATGTTATTCATACAAATATACAATATAATCTGTTATAAAATACGTTTCCACGTACTTTATCATATATATATATATATATATATATATATATATATATATATATATATATATATATATATATATATATATATATATATATATATACATACATACATACATACATACATACATACATACATATCAGCAATGTGTACAAAAATTTGCAACGTCCTCTTAGCAATGTAATTCTGTCACTTATATTGGACATGTTCGTAATGTGTCAAGCATGCGTGGTGTACAATATTAATAACAATAATAATGATAACAATAATGGTAATAGTAATCATATTTTATTAAACCACAATTGCTGGAGAAAATTAAAAATAAAAATACATCAAAATGAGTATACATCATAATTATGAATAGCACAATGATGCCACATCATTCAAATAAATGAAATGTTATAAGCTTAAGCTCAGGATATCACGATACCCCATAAATATGAACTGTCCGGAGGACTGCATGTGTTGCCCACCGATGCAGATAATCTTTTGCGCATATCAGGTGGGAAGGAAGTCCGCCACCTCATGAAAGACGCCAGCCGGAGGGCTCGCTTGACCACTGCACCCTGGGTTGACCCTCCTCGCCGAGCGGAAACCCAAGCTGGCATGATAATATCTGCTTAACACCGCGGTCACATGTTCATACAAAGATGCATATGCGCAGAATCCAGAAGGATATTTTATAAAGTGTGACCCAAGAACACCACTAAAATAAGCACACGTGAGGAAAACTTAAAGGTACATGGAAGCTTGAAGTAAAAAGGTTTTTAAGGGCAACTTAGACACTGTGCGTTCGAGGGATCCCAAATTTTCATATTTTTTTATGAAATACTAAGCACGTTTAATTGTGAACAAACCAGTACAGAGCTCTTCGTGACTGTCATAAACACTATTGACAATACGGGATGCATCAAAGTCGCAACAAGCTTAAGCTAACGGTGACGTGTAAATTTGAAGTGGGGATAAACCAGTGATACAATTCTGTCAATAAACGTGTCCTTGCATGTGGAACCAGTAAATATGACCTTAGACAGCATAAAGACACAGCTCACTATACTGACCATTCAGCGAAAAAGCTTTACGCATTGAATTCTTGACCTTGTCTTCAACATATCAATTTGTTTCAACCCAAGAGCCTCAATTAAGTAAATATGAGTTACGAAATCGTTTCAGGAACCCAAGCACATGTTTAATAAAGTTATTCTAAACCATCTAGACTATATAAAGGTTGTGTAGAGCTCAAACTTATCCCAGTGTTAAAGCTTTAACCTGGGTAAGAAATGCTGGCGCCTATTTACTGAAATACCGATCTACTGCATGGAGCAGAACTCTTGAATGTGAGTGTCAGACCTCATGTCTTTGCTAAAATTAAAACCAAAATATCCAAATGATGAACAGTATATAATGCCTTCCCTTCTAAGTACTAGTTGACACTATGCAGGAAAGAGGCAGATCCTGCTGTCATAAATTTAGATTTCTTCACCCGTACCGGAATTGCCATTTATTAGCACACTCCAAACATAAATTAATGAAATTCTGTAACCCAGTATTACTAGGACTGAAGAGTGTAAAATCCTTGGTGCAAACAGATAAATTATATCCAACGTCACCAGTTTTTAAGACAGACTTACGGTTATCAAGTTTTCCCAATAAATCATGTATGCAAATATTAAACAGGAAGGGAGAAATAAACTTCCCTGTCTGGTGTGACGTGTGATGCGAAAAATATGACTATAATTATCATTCCAGCATATACTGCCTTGTAGTCTTGAATAACACTGGTAACAAAAAAAAGCAATGGAAACGAGAGATGGCTTCTCACAGTTTTCAGAAAAGTCCATTATGCTATATAAAGATGAAGACTGGCGACTGACCATTTGAAAAGTGGGCCAAAATATCATTTAACAGGGCACCACAATGAGAAGTATTACGACCTTTGTGAAACCTGAATTGAATATCATGTACTTTACCCTCAAGAATATAAACATTTCAGCCATTTTAGCAAAGAATGAGCCTAAGGGTATGGGTCTGTAGTTGTTTGGGTCATTGGGGTTCAAAGTAGATTTGTTTTAAATAGGACGATCTTACCTAAGTGTTATGGCGATTTTGGTTGTAACAATGGTTCATTAAATGGTTTAATGTTAACACTCCAACATATTGGGGTAATTAGCCTTTGTCTGAAGTGGACTTTGATACATTAAATGCAACATAAATGAAGAGACTGTATGCAAGATGTAAGGTTAGCCGGGAAGTTATTCAGGGTCACATTAGTCCGGCTTATGTTATTAGGATGAGATGACACATTATCCAAGAAAAGCAGGACCTTACGCCTCTGCAAACGCCTCCTTTTGTCAAACTTCTTGCCCCAGTCTAGAAAGACAGCTGTTGTCATCCAGGCTTTATTGTTGTGGTATCACATAATTGGCGGCTGGGATACATCAAGATTTCTGAAGCAGTGTGTGTTTTTTTCAGACTTTCCTATGATTAGTGTCTTTTCAAGTTCCCCTCCAAAGTTTACACAAAGACTATGTCTCAGTCGCTTTTTGCTTTTGTTACCACTATTGCAATCTCTACCTTTAAGGGCCGGTTTAAAAGCACCAGATGGCTTTTGTTGGTCACTTTTGGTCTCAGGTCAGGAAATTTGTTTCATCACATTGGTATTAGAAGATGCATGTTGATGTTTTAGTAATTCTTAAATCGCTGCCCTTTGCTGTAACTAGCTTTGCTCTCATTATTGGGCTGAAATTCATGAATATGGGTAATATTTTCTGAGATATTCATGGTGAGTCTTGTCAGCTAGAAAATGGGGGGAAAACGCTGTTGCATCCATGTTGTATATGTTGCTTGGCTCATACCATTCTACAAGCCAAGGTAACATTTCTGTCCACTCAATTATCGTAAATTTGGGCATACCTGCACCCTCACCTGAAATTTAGGAAATATAATGTTATGACGTTCGCAAAAGCTCTTTAGCTGGCCATCTGAAGAATTGAATGTGTTTTTCCTGGAGAATGTTACATTGCCTTTTGCTTTAGCTTGCAGCATTTGGCCTCAAATGTAATGTTTGGTGCCCTGTGCCGCTAAAGGCACTCCCAGTTCAAAGTGTTAATTTCTTTATTTGGTGACTTGATGCACTGTCTCTTTCTGGTTTGTTTTTTTGTTTTTTTTTGTGTGTTTTTTTTTTTTTTTTTTTTTTTGTTTGTTTGTTTGTTTTTTGTTTGTTTTTGTTTTTGGTTTTTTTTTGTTTGTTTGTTTGTTTGTTTTTTTTGACGATTCTGTTCATATTCATGATATCCGCTCTTCTCTTGAGAATCATGGAAACCTGCAACATTTAAACATTTCTGTCATAGCACGAACACTCTTCCCATCCGGCAGACTTGCTTTATTAACAGCAATCTTGTTTTGATTGTCAATTCATTTTTCTCTGGAGAGGCCATGCTGACAGTTAAACACACTTGTGCACTGGAATGCAGGATCTATGTTTACTCTGATCTAACTTCTCTTAAACTAGTATCTAGACCAAGCCCAAGATTATTTTCCCACCTTTTATGCAAAATATTTTGACAGAGTACCCAAATTGTTATAATCTGTATTTCTCGCATTATCATCTTCTAAGGGGCAAGTTTCTTTTCAATAGACGAACAACATGACAAGTGTATGTTATGTTTTTTACTACAATAATCTAAAAATGATGTCAGTTTCTTTTGAGTAATGTTTACCCTAGTGTCTCTTTGTTGCACAGGATGAATGACTTCCTAAGAAGACAGGATGAGCACACAGTTATTTTGTCATCATTTGTCAAGATGAATGTGCATTATGGACATTATGATCAAACGAGGGAAATGAAGAATCACTGCATGCCATTTTTTTTGGGGGGGGCATATATTTACTCAAATTTGATATTGTTATCTAGGAAGGACGATGTGCAATGACTTCATATGAAACCTTCTTAATCTACCAATGTTTGTTTATAGGGTTATACTGTCTAAGAGGAAAGTCCGAATGACTGAGCAAGTGTGAACAGTCTTACTCAAGCGAACAATTAATCTCCTTCAATAATACTCTATTCTTTGTTTAGGTATTATTGGAGGCGTATTTACTTTACTGACTTTGTATTTCAATAATTGAAACAAAGAAAGATGGGTGGCCGGTGATTACCTCTGTGTTGGTTAAAGATGGGTGGCCGGTGAATACCTCTGAGTTGGTTAAAGCATTGTCCCACGATGACCCAGCAGCTGCATGTGATTGAGAACAATGAGTGTTGTGATTACCAGTATTATTTCAAGTCAAATAACCACAATTGGCCGTTATTTTGGTTTAAAATATTTTTTATTCATACAATTGGGAAACAGGGCTGCACCCTATATCAATCCCTCCCGTACTGGTTATCTAGGGACTGTCGAAGGTATCTATAATGCACATTAGACAGGTGGAGCCAAAATGGAAATGAAGTAATAATATCCAGGACTGATGAAAACTGTCCACATCATAGAGGTGTCCGCAATTCGGAGGTGTCAACAAGGACATGTTTTACCGTACTTGTTTAGATTAGCGATTTGAAACCAGCTGGGCAGATATTACCAATATGGAAGCAAGTATCCCTTAGTACAATTTTGAATCTGTGGAAACATTGAGGGGTTCGTATAGTGGTTTCATAAAATTGATTTGAAAACGGATGTTAGTGAGTTTCTATTGTCGAGTGGAAGGTCATTTTGGGGTCTGACTGTTGAAGCAAAATGCGATTATATAAGCATAATCCTGTTTAAAGAGAGAGAGAGAGAGAGAAAGAGCCTCTGATTGGTTTAACCTGGAGTATGATCCATACGATATTTTATTTGGACTTGGATGGGCCACTGTAATCTTATGCAGTGTGGTCTAAGAACACTAGTTCATGCTTGATTGAGTATGGTACAAAAGATTGTCCTTGAAATGAAATAAAGTTCAAAGTTTGGTGATCAATGTGTGTAGTAATGAGGTTTCCTGTGTCTTTACAGTGAGATAACAGGCGGCATGTAGATGCAGTTTGAACCCAACATGTCCTATGCGGATCACGAGAAGCAGAGGTTTCATTTTGAAGACGGTAGGGAGGACCAGTGGAAAGTTAGAGGCCAGTCTTTTGCAGCATGAAGTAGCCAGGACGATGCATCTTTCTACAGATTGCCACACCAGTCCAAAATGTGCCCAGGAGAGTAGATGTCTCCCTGCAGAAATGCAGAGGGCACAAAAGCTACTAATCCATCACGACAGGCCTTCAAGTTAAAACAAAAGGTCCTTTTTAGGAACAACACAATTTCCCAAAAGGTAGTTAAATCGAATGACATCACAGACCATATACAATCCAAAGTACCCTCTACAATCTGTCCAAGTGGTATACCAATAATATCAGGGTTTTTTTCAGCCGGAAAATATGTTTAGGCTCTGAAACGTTAACAATGAAATCTATGTGTCTTGAATTGTGAAGTGGTATTCATTTGTCATTGGCAATATAACAACAAATGCATCCAGTTCAAGCACGACTGACGACAATGTGTACATTAGTGCAGGGATCCCCGATTAGTGTCAATTTAACATGTTATCAATTTCTTGCCCAAGTGCTACATATAATTTAACATAAGTAGCGCCAGCAAATACCCCACTAACTACGCTGGCAGAAATGAGATGCACTTCATTTATATTATAGAATCGGAGAAGGTATACAATTGTGATTATGTATTTTTTTATTAGGTCCTCACCATATATATATATGTATATATGGGTGGGTGGGTCTGTGGGGGTGGGGGGGGTTATTGTGATGTCGTGTGGGCCCTTTCGAAGACTAAATGATAACAGGGGTCAATAAATTCTTAAATGAATACAAAGATTCCCCTCTACCTTCTCCAAACTTGTTAAAGTACGTGTACTTCACTCGTGCACAGATGTAATGGGAAGACCTTGTACAGAGCATCTGGGTCAGAAAGGACACATGAGGTCTCTAACTCGATCCGTATCAGAGCTAATAAGTTAATATCTTTTAATGCGATGGTCATATCTTTGTGGCAGTGGAGTAAGAGGCGGTTTATAAACATGAAGGTCATGTTAATGAAAAAGCACATAGAATTCCTCATGCCAGAGGGACAAATCTAGCGGACTTGGCTGTAGCTGTCCAGATTGTGTGGGCAGAAATCCCATAAAGAAAGATCCAAAAGCACACAATGAGACGACTAGTCCGCTTCGTTATTTCTGCGAGATGAGAACCCATACGCTGTTGATGAGACCCCTGTCTGAAAATGCTGCTTCAAAACAAACGAAAAAACAAAAAACAAAACATCTTTCCACTATAAACACCCCATCACCACTCCAAAACAAACAAAACAAAAACAGAAAAACAAAAAGAGAAAACAAGAATCTAATACCCATCTGTCCATTAACCAATCATGCAGAAAATCTCTTCTGCCACCTTAAAGTGAAAATACCATATGGACATGCTTTCTCTTGGGAGCATTCAAGCGTAACTTTCTGGACTTGGTGCCAAGCTGTTAAAATTAATATCAAATGTTAGAATATGTTTTTTCTCCAAAACGTTAGTTCACAAGAAGTAATATAGGACCAGTTACTTAACTTCTGCTTTCCAGTATATATATATATATATATATATATATATATATATATATATATATATATATATATATATATATATATACATACATATATATATACATATATATACGTATATATATGTATATATATATATATATATATATATATATACATATATATATATATATATATATATATATGTATATATAGGCAATAAAAGGTCCGTTGAGCGACACATGAACTTTCAGTGCTTTTATCCCTATACTTCACTGTACGTATATTATTCCCGCCAAAGCCAATACTGTGTGACGATCGGAATTTAATGATACAATGTTTACAAACATTGTCTTTTGAGGTAATATGCAGTAGATGTTCATGAGAAACGCCTTTGTGGACGTGCTGGAAAGTTAAGTTTGCTTAGAAACATCAGCAAGCGAAAAACTGATAGTCCCAGCTAAAAAAAGTTATCCCACCTTCTGTAGAGGCACATCTATCCGAATTTCCATCGCACCTTGAACTTGTTGACCGACTGGTCAACTTATGGCAAGCATTTACTCTAGCCAACACTGCTTTTATCTTTTATAGGGTCCACATTTCCCAGGAACTATTGCTTCTTTCGATAACTTAAGTAAATTGAGGGACTTGTAAAAATGGAAAAAAAACAACAACTAAAACTGCTATCTCCTCTATGGAAAGCACCACTCATACAGTGCTCAACTTTGTACACAATGCCATGCGGTGTTGTTATGTGCACAACAATTTTACCTGTTTGCAGTTGAAATTGTTTTATATTACCCATATTATGCATCCATCAGCCCACAAGGGCACAAGAAACATCACAAATTTGTCATACCTGAAAAACTTTGTAATTAGTTCACAGCTCGGGTAAATCATCGCGGCAATAAGCATTACCAACTACGACACTGCTAAACCTCTCATTGTATGATACCTTAACACACTGGTGTTGCCATACAGCAAACATTGGTGAAAAGTAAAGGAAAACGTAGCACTCTTCATTTTGGACTCAATGGGGTAGAGCAAATTTGACCTTGCACAATACATTGATATATTTGCTGTCCGTACTTTTTTGTAAAGAAAAGAGGGCAACACAACAGACAATCCATAAATTAGTTGCGTGAATCACACACGGGGGTCACATTGGGCCTATGAACCCGATATCCTTTTTTACAAATACAAATTGTTTGTTTATAATTCATTGTCAGTAGATACATATTCTCTCCATACATGTTTTATGACATATACTCATTATCATTATGTCTTTTAATACTCTTCTGGAATACCGCCAAAGACAGGCAATATTTATTAGTAAACTGCCAGCAGCACTACTGTACAACTGCAGATTACTCCATTCTTCAGAGCCGTATCCGTGGTTCACAGTTTTTAGTTTGCTGGTTTCTATTGCTGTTCACAATATTGTGGCACTTTTCATTTTCAACAAATCAACAACATTTACCTCGTTATTTTCTAAGGTTTATGTTTCCCTAAGAGTAACGATTCAAAACTGTATTGTTACAATGGGTGCTATGTTTTTGACATATTTATCAATATGTTTGTTTTGTCGTCCAGCAATAAGCAGTTGCTCTCATACGGTGCGATATACTATTAAAGACCTCTGACGACATTTGTCCCAGTCATGGGGTTGATCTGAAACATCCACTGAACTTAATTAAAAATTAATTGAACTCATTACACTTAAATGTGAACCATTTGACTTCCAAGGACAAAACTGATTTCTTCGAAACCCTTTACATGAAAGTGTTAACTTGATTTACTGAAACCAAAAACTAAACATTTCAGTTTCTACAAGGTTGCACCAGATTTGCTGGTGATGTAGCTACTTGTATTTCCGAATCGTTAAAATCGAAACTTAGAGTCAACTTAATTCAATTTGCCAAATACAGACTCTCCTGTAATTGAAATTGCAATAACGAGTGTACAGGTTTTGTGGCCACTTTCCAAAGATCTCCTGTAAGTGTGGCGGAATGCAAACACTTTCTTACCGTCTTAAAGGATATAATATAAACAAAATATTACAGAATACCCTCATTCTATGATTATTCCTGGTGATTGACGTATTCCTAATATATCCTGGGAAAAAAGAGGCTAGTAACCTTAACTTTGATTGGGATTTTTTAAACACTTGTTACAGTCTAATTCTTTAGAAGCTTGTGTAATATATGGACAGATTAGAATCAATCTTTTGCTTTATGATTAGAGATAAAATCAACTGCGCTCAGTTAGACAATTAGACAGCTTGTCCCCATTTTTACTGGTGACCGTGAATGTCACCAGTAACTTGTTTCGGCGTTAGTGAGTGTGTTTTGGGGTTTCAGGGCGGTTCCCGGCGTTACACAGCATTTACCAGCGTGAGACAGCGTAAGCCGGCGTTACAAACGCTGGGAAACGCCTACTAACGCTGAGAAACGCCAAGATTCAATTAAGCCTTTTGGGGGGCTCGGCGTTAGCCAGCGTTAGTCGGCGTTTGGCAGCGTTTGACACCCTTTCAACGCCGGCAAACGCTGTAATACGCTGGCTAACGCCGGCAACCACTGGCAAACGCTCTGTTGTCCTCTCAACTAGCAAACTGAATGGGATACATGTAAAAATTGAATTCAGATGGAGTGGGATGAGAAGGAGCCATGGAAATTGGTGTCATGTACTTGTACTAATCATTAATATACTTTAATTCTTTTATACTCATGGGCAATACAACATAGTTATCTTTAATATTATGACGATTTATCCATTGAGGTGTATGTGTAGTGAATGACTTTGCTCATGATCACTGATATTGTTGCAGTGTATTTTTTACTAAGAAACCAGAAATGTGGTTTAATTGACTGCTTGTCCAAATGATATGTACAGAAATGATGATACAGCATAGTTGTCTACCACTAGGAGTTCCACAGCTGATTATGTTACCAAGCAGGTAATGTCCTGCTAGCCTTCATGGCTAACCATACATGGCAAGAGTCTTCCTTGTCCTCACATGTACTGTCTGACTCTTGCTGCCAGCTCTCTTGTTTTCTTCTCTCCTCCTGTCCTCTGCCCGGTTTTCTTCTAGTCTTTATAGTAGAACATGTTTTAATGTCCCTATAAACTTATCGTGAATATAATACATGGAATTTATTATTAAATCTCATGTATTATATTGAAGTCAGCAATGTTAGCTTTGGGCTAGCATACCTGTCAATGCTCCCCCATAAGGTGGGAGTCTCCCACTTTTTCACCCAAATTATATTTATTTACGTGAAAAATTTTGCAGATTTGGCAGAATCTACTGCATAAAAATTTAGTATTTTCTATTATATTCCTTGTTAAAATACAAATCTCTCCCGTGGATTTTTCAAATTTACAAAAATCTCCCTATTTGAGGTGTGGAATGTTAACAGGGATGGGCTAACATAGAATACGGGTGAATACAATACATGGAATTTAATAATGAATTTTTTCACCAGGATTCATATCTATGCTAGCACAAAGCTATACATCGCTGACTTGTGCTGTACATACAATAAAAGATTGCTGTGCTGTGTTTAAATAAAAATTGAAAACAGGGTTGTTTGCTTGCCTCTACTTAGCAACCAAGATTGAGGTGACCAAAATATCAGTGATCATGAGCAAAGTCATTCACTACACATACACCGCAATGGATAAATCATCATCATAATATTAAAGATAATTATATTGCCCATGAGCATAAAAAAGAAAAGTATATTAATGATTAGTACAAGTACAAGATACCAATTTTCATCGATCCTTCTCATCCCACTTCAACTGAATTCAATTTTTACATGTATCCCATTGAGTTTGCTAGTTGAGTAGACAACAGAGCGGTTGCCGGCGTTAGCCAGCGTTTCACAGCGTTTGCCGGCGTTGAAAGGGTGGCAAACGCCGACTTACCCTGGCAAACGCCGACTAACGCTGGCAAACGCCGACCAACGCTGGCCAACGCCGAGCCCCAAAAGGCTTAATTGGATTTTGGCGTTTCCCAGTGTTAGTCGGCGTTTCCCAGCGCTTGTAACGCCAGCTAACGCTGTCTCACGTTGACAAACGCTGTGTAACGCCGGGAACCGCCCTGAAACGCCGAGATGCACCCACTAACGCAGAAACAAGTTATTAATGTGTGTTTATTGAGTATGGACATGAGCGTGGGTAAAGCTCATTCTTTCAAGACAGTTAGGAATCATGATAAAGTTAACAACGAAAAAGTGCAACAGTTACTGCCTTTTTGTCCCATGGGATGCAATTTTTGTATCCAGTCAATTGAATGACACGCATAGTAAGTATAACTGATTTGGTGTCAGACGCTGCGTCAGAATGTATAACTCATGAGGATGTGACGGGAGAACTGAGACACAATATGTGTATCAGGGATTGTGCTAAGAAAACCTAGTAATGATGGAGAATGACACTGGGGGCTCAGAAATAATTTTGTTACACTGGTTAGAAAAGCAAAAAAGAATCTTTAAGGTACATAATATATTCTGTTATAAGAATATTGAACCAAAGAAACAACGGCGCATTCTAAGACAAGTATGTGACGGGGTTTTCAGGAAGCAAAGTTAATCAATCGTAGAAAAAAGGGCATTTCTTCTTAAATCTGTTGATCAAGTAAACTGTGTAAATCGTTACTTGACTTCTCAATGGAAAGCTAATGATCTTATGGGTGACTATCTGTCTCAAGTCAGGAGTGAAATTTATTTCTTCACATTGTTATTGGAAGATAAATGATATTTTGATTATTCTTGAATCTCTGTCTTTTGCTGTAAATAACTTTGCTCTCATAGTTGGGTTTAAAATTCGTGAATGTGAGAAATATTTTCTGAACTATTTTGTAAAAAGTCCACTGACTATGTTGTGCTGTGGGCTGTGGGCTGTGTTCTACGACTCATAGTTACGATGGATGTGGATCGTTATTGAAATGTTCCAGATTCAGATTCATGCTACGCAAACGACTTAGGCCTACTGTATTTTTCTTTGGTGTTGAGTCAGTGGACTGACAAGTCAGAACAACCAAATATTTGCAGGCCTACCATGTCTTTTTTTATCTATGGTGCAGGTTATGAAGTTTGGGTTTTAAGTGACTAGGCCTTTACGTTTTGGGGGAAAACTAAAGTGTGTACTTAGTGAAGAATATTTAAATTTTTGAGGACCACTTTAAAATAAAATTTGACTTTTATGAGTGACTGCCTGTCCCAAGTCAGGAGAGAATTCTGTTTCTTCACATTGGTATTGGAAGATTAATGTTGATGTTTTGGTAATTCTCGAATCTTGGACTTTCACTGCATTTCGCTTTGCCCTCATTATTTGGTTGAAATTTATGAATGTTTTTCTGAACGATTACACGGAACAACCTGTTGTGGATACTAAAATGGAGCAGATACTTGGTAACATTGTTTTTATATGTGAAGATGAAGTTTTAGAAGAATCATATATGCTGGAAAAATGTAAGTCAGGCACGGTCGAACTTATGCCTAATGAAGTTTTAAATTTTTGTCCCTAAATTTTTGTTCCCATAGCAATTTGTTTAAGGATATACTAAGTGCTGCCATTTTTCTCTATCTATGGAAAATATAAATGTCCCGGCCTTACTCAAAAAGGATGATCCTCATCTCGCTACAAAATATAGACTTGTGTGTTTGCTTTTGTGTATATGAAAAGTATTTAAAATATGTGTGTTAAAAAACTATATGGTATTTTTATTGACAATAACATTTTGATAGACTGCAATTTTGGCTTCAAGAAATATGACAGTATTGTTGACCAGTTAATCAAAATTATTCCGAAGTGAGTGTTGCAATAAAGGAAAAGCCGGGAAATATTTCATAAAATATTTCTGGATGTTTCTTAAGCATATTATAGTGTCTGGCTTTGAAGTATAATACTAAAATTAAAAAAGTTTGGCACACATGACCCACTACTACGTGCAATGAACCTGTCTAATGGGGACAAAACTGTTCCTGGAAAAAGTGCACCTGCTTTAAAAGTTTCGTTCTTATCAAGGTAAATTACTTGAGTCAAATATATTTGTACCAATGTGTGTGTGGTATTACAGTCACGTATATTTGTACTGATATATGTATGTGCGTGTGCGTGTGCGGGTGAGTGTGTGTATGCGTGCGTGCGTCTGCAGTTAAACTTACAAAAGAGATAACTGGACAAGAGGGTATATACATTGGTAACTATTGTATTTGTGTCTTTTTGTCCAGAACCACTTCCTAGTAGTCATTACCATATTCCGCAGTCCGAACTCTTTACTCTCTATAAGTTAACCTGTCACTGTCTAACCTATACACATATGGGAGTACTATTGTCCATATTGCGCACGATCTTCTGTTGAATTTTCACATAGGCTGTATTAGCCCAAATAAATTAAAGGGATCTTCAGCGGGTAACTACACAGAACATGTTTCGGAGCCTATACCCGTACATGTCTCTCTGAGTAGCAGCTCCTTGTCCTAGCTTAATATTCCGCAAAGAAAACCCACATAACAATGAATAAATATGAATGTGGCAAATGATGAGTTAGCTAAATACGTGAAGATTTGCTTATCAATGCATAGCTTCATTAAGAAAGAAGAATATCTGTCAAATCAAACATAATTACTAAATTTGTACAGTACAAGTTCATGTAAGGACAATTTGACTTACCTCTTAACCAGTATGTACCCTTTCCAGCTGGATAGCTTATCTTAGTTAAACCACCTGCCAGTGTATAACTGAACTAAAAAACAAACTGGAGCGTCATATTCAGTCCCAGCGATTGTAAGATAAACAGTTGCAGCTAGACCACATGTACAAACCGGAGAAACCCTTACAAGTACTGCAACAATGCACATCCTGCACCAGAAATGTAAAACAAGCCCAATGATGACATCGACTCCTCACTTCAAAAGTCTCCAAACAATAAAACTCTATTTCATTGCCAACCCTGAGTCAATGTCAACTATGGCATCTAAATTTGGACATTGTATAGGTCAAACTGTATAATGACCAAACATCACTACCTGTCAGATTTTGTTCGGTCTCCATCTTTCCTCATCAAATATCAACTCGTGATTTGCAGGTTTGCTTCCTAATAGAAAATGGTAATCTGCTTGCAAAGACTAGTGAAGTTTATGAAAATCAAACACATAAACAAATATATCCCAGAGGGTAAATGCTCTTGTGTAAACCAACAGCTGCTTTACCTATTTTCCTAATTTTGAATAACCCATGAAAGGGACATTTTATCATTCCAGTATCCTTGTGTTGTAATTAATGTCAGGGGCCTGCATATAAACCTGACAGACTAGTGAAACAATTACTCAACAAAATTTGATTGTCCTTCCCCATTAACACTTTCGCAACGTCATTGGAAAGTTGTTTTATTGGATAATACCAAATGAAAACCGTAGTGCAGTAGACACTTCCTGGCTGTAGTTTGACTTTAAATCCGACTCCTCAACGACTGATCGTTCCTTTGTAGTTACTGAGTGTATCAATGATTGTCAATGATGTGGCCCCAATGTTCAGGTGATATTACTGGACACCACAAAAGGTTTTGACAAAGTAGAGTACGTCAAACTTTTTACATTGCTTACAAATGGAGGTTTATGCCCTTTAATATGTTGTTTGTAATTGGATACTATGTTAGTCAAAAGATGAAAGTCCTTTGGTGTGATTCCAAATCAAGGCCGTCTTGCTGCATTAATGGGTTATATGAGCGGGATACTTTCCCCAGCCTTCTTTAGTGTCTGTATTGATTAACTCATAAAGACGCTAGATCTACACATCAGTTTTATCCAGAATGATAAAACTGCTGACCTTGCAATCTTCTTCCAAAGTGAAGAACTGTCACAAAGAGCGTAATGTCATAACATCTTGGAGCAACATCGGTCTGCATCTTTTGGAAATTAAAATTTGTGAACATGTAAAAAGATTCAGAATTAAAGTTAGTATGATAATGTCACAATTAAAACATGTATGCTCTACTACAAACTGTATACTATTTAAGACATACGGCATGCCTTTTTATGAGTGTCATTTATGGACTTTTTTCTGGAAATGAGGTTGAATTATTTTTTATCGTGTGGCGCAAAGCAATTAGACATATCTGCACCCTTACGTAAGATAGTCACTCAGCTCTGTTGTATCTCATATATATGGACTTTTGTACCAGTGTAGAACGTCAACTGTACGAACGTTTCCTTAATTTTATGAGCCAGATCATAATTGAAACAGCATTCTTCATTTCCTATCCAGGTTGGCTACAATATGGAACAGTTCATCCGTATATAATTACAGAAATTATTTTGTTTATACATGGTATTTGCAAATTGTATTTCCATACTTATGGCTTTTTTAACGTACTGCATATGGGCTTGTTTGCCTTGCGACATGTAGGTTGTCTTTGCTGAATATTTAGCTCATACAAGGAGCCTCTACTCAGAGAGATATGAACAGGCTATGAAACATGTTTTGAGTAGTTATCTGCTGAAGCCCATTTACAATATTTGGGCTAATGTAGCCTATGTCAAAATTCCAACGAGGAAAATGGGCAATATGTACAATAGTAATTTCATATTCATATAAGTGGGACAGTGACAGGTTAGATGGAGGGTATAGAGTTTGAACTGCGGAATAGGGTAATGGCGACTAGGAAGTGGTTCTAGACGATAAGACTCAAGAATAATAATATTTTTCAAAACGAGCACGATTCTGTTGGAACTGTGACATCACCTGAAATCAGAAGAACCTTGCCGGGTCAAGCGATGATAGATCACATTCCACATTATCCAGGGCAGAATGTGACACTTGCATCATATATTTATACACAGACTAAGAAAATATACATCGAAATCTATTACCGGTATATAATACAATTATCAATGAGCGCATTCACACATAGCAGATGAACTAAATCATAAGAACATAAGGGTACAAAGAAACATGGGCCCTGCTACAATACAACATGATCAACATAACCATTAACTCTAGAGAAATGTGCTTTCGGAATCCTTGAGCATGCGTTAGCGCTCCGCTGGTCAGGACCCGGTCGGTACCTCAGAAGCCCTCACCATTAGAGACACGAGGCGGTGACATTCGACAAATTGATTGTTGTTTATCCAATAATAAAATCATACACAATTGTAAAACAAAAATATAAGAGCAATCCGCTGCATCCCCACCCGTTAAGAGTCTGGTGTACAGCTGACGTCAGACACCTTGTGGGTTGCTGGACAAACACCAGGCGTCGTGTTCATTGCTGGGCCTCAACATTGTGCACAGTGATTTCTGCTATTTTGTATCCATGTTGCTTAAAAATAGGTTTCCTAGGCCTATGGGTATGTTAGTTTGAGCACGACCTTCAATTGAATTAAAATACGGTTTCCATTCAACAAGGTGTTGGTTCGTCTAAAAGAGAATCGGTTGTGTGTCACAATGGTCAAACCAGCCCACCGTAGAAACAAACGTACCCTCAGCCAACCTGCTTCAATACGACAGCCTCTTCGAGTAATGACTTCTTCCTAGACACTCGCTATTCGGAAGTTTTAAATACCAAGTTGTTCGGGCATGTTACCAGCTATGTTTTTGTACGCTGTAGGCGACCCGATTAAGTACTGCGTATTAAAACCAAAAGCACGAAAATTGATGGATGCATAAAGCAAAGGCAACCATGCCCCATAAACCATTTAAAGCAGTTACATACAAAAATGTCCAACGGCATGACGAATACAGGTATTACTGGCGAAAACTGTCATAATACAAACGGGCTAGGATTTGCTTCAATGTTGAATATCAAAGTACTAGATATTTTCAAAATATCAAATATACCTTGATTCAACGTGTAAAAATTAACCGATTCAAGTCCCTGCAATTTTGGTTAATTCCTGAGCTCCAAAAAGAATGCTGCTCATAACTCCCAACATGGTATATACTGAATAATTACTGTAAAAATACTTCAATAGCATAACACAAAATGGTATAGGCCTACATATGAACGCCAGCTCTGCCTTCTCATGTCTATGTGCATGGCTTTATTGGCAATGAATTTGTTCATTCCGGTGGTAATAATAATATTTGTATAAACATGTCAGGTGTTGGCTCAGCAGTAGTTCATTCATCAACTTTTTCATTGCGTACAATGTGCGCTTTCAAGCGCGGATACTGCTGTACTAAAAGTGTTCAGATTACTCCTAGCGCCATGTTTTCATTACTATGGCTACGTCTTGTTTCTGTCTGGCATACTCTGTGTCACCCACACACACTCACACACACACACACACACACATACACACACACATATATACACACTGATTGTTACAGCATATTTCCTGTGAAAAGGAATTATGTGTGACTGGTACAAAAAGTGGTTGCAAATATCGGGTTTTGAGTTCAAGCAAACTTACATGTTTCAGAAATTCTGTTTTCAACCCTGAATTTGTTTTAGTAGAAACGTTCCACCGAACGTACAATAAAGGAGATTTAATGCTTAATAGATTTTGATTTATGACTACGTTTGGCTTGGTGCCAAGCTTTGAAAAAGCCACATTGGTTAATTTGTATTATGTTTAATATATTTTGATTTATTAGTAAGCTTCGCTTAGTGCCAAAGTTTGAGCATTTGGCATATTGATGAATTTGTATTCAAAGGTAAATAATCTGACAATTGAAGAAGAATGCTTTTTTTGTTTTTTCTCTTTTAAAAGATAAAAAAAGTAATCCCTCGTTGAGCCTGCCGTATCTGTCATCCGTAGGTGGACATCAAAGTAGTGCTGTTGTGATTGGCAAATTTTGCAATTGAATAATAAACGATAGATCATCTGCTTGAATATAATGATATAGATAAATTTCACGAAATGCTTAAGAAACAAATTGTGCATATACTTGGAGTATCCTTGTAAAGTTAAAAAAAACCTTGTTTGATGTGGGTGTTGAACTGTAGAGTTGTGTTTCGTGCAGTGCACTATACATAGATGATTATTCCGCATGACCATAGCCCCAACTGCAATCATCGTTCCTTGGCAGAACCGCCTAACAAAATTGTGCAGATACAATCAAAATATATAACTCCATCCGATGATCCACTCCATTAATGAAGCAATTCAATGTTAGCCAACATATGTCCGAGTACGCTTCCACTTCCCATGGACAAACACAGGCATCGGTTCCAACATGCTAGTCTTGCTTAGGCACTCTAAAGCCAATGCCTATGGAAGCTGTATGGTCAATTAATTCACTTTCTGTGACAAAACCCGGGGTTTTGTATCATAAAAAACCTAGAGTTTGGTGCAAAACCCTGGAGGAGGTGGGCTTTGTGGGGGGGGGGGGTGTTTTCTTTTGGGTTTTTGTTTTTTTGTTTTTTGTTTTTTATTTTTTTGTTGTCTTTTCTTGTTGTTTTTGGGGTTTTTGTTGTTGTTTGTTTTTTGTTTTGGGATTTTTTTTTCGTTTGTTGGTACAGCATCCAGGGAATTATATGCAGGATCCTTGGCTTTATGCTTGCAGTGTTCAGTTATTAACAAACCAGATGGTTGTGCCCATTAGTTCATCAAGAATTTTATCATTCATATGTTATTTCATTTATCAACAAACCCAGAGTTTTATTACAAAACGTTGGCTTTGCACTGATATCTCAGGGTTTTTCACTTGAAATGTTCAATAATTTTGTAATAACTATACTATGAGCATTGTACTCTTACAAAACCCAGGTATTTGGAACTTCATGAAACCATGATATTTATGAAGTCAGGAAACCCACAGTGGGATAACATGAGAAAAATAAATGTTTGAGAGAATTATGGAGAATTGGGGCATTCAATGCAAAAATTAACGTGTGTTGTATTTTAGGCCATTGACACTCATTTTTCTCTTTTAATATAACTACGTGAATATGATGTGCACCAATAGGAGGAATTCATAGTTCACTGCCAACCGTTTCTTGGCACCTATGCTGCTAGCCAACGTGCAACAGAACCATGCCTCCACCATGATGGGGGCACTTGCAGCAAAAGAAACATTCTGAATATTTGAAGCAACCTTTTATGCTTTGAGCCTCATTAACATGTGTTGTATTTTAGGCCATTGACACTCATTTTTCTCTTTTAATATAACTACGTGAATATGATGTGCACCAATAGGAGGAATTCATAGTTCACTGCCAACCGTTTCTTGGCACCTATGCTGCAAGGCCAACGTGCAACAGAACTATGCCTCCACCATGATGAGGGCACTTGCAGCAAGAGAAACATTCTGAATATTTGAAGCAACCTTTTATGCTTTGAGCCTCGTAAATGACTTTTCTTTGGCTTTTGCTTTGCAATTTTTAAACACATTTTGCTCTGCTAAATACAAGAATCTGCCCTCCTTCCCGTCAAGTTACTGGTAGGACAGGTGGGCAGCACATGACCACAGTTACTTATAATTACCTCATATTGCATGGGCTTAATGGTTTGTTGCAATCAGAGATCGTCATAACAAATTGCACAGCAAAGAACAAGGTGAAATATTTACGTGTTTAGAAAACTGCAAGTTATACAGCCAATAAATTTAACCTGAAAGGCAACAGTCATGCCATAAAGAATATTATATTTCCCGTATTTCTTGTAATGTGTATTTTACTCACACACACACACACACACACATATATATATATATATATATATATATATATATATATATATATATATATATATATATATATATATATATATATATATATATATATATATATATGTATGTATGTATGTGTGTGTATACATATATATATATTTACATTATATACATAAATATAATGCACAATTGAATTTATGGTAAAGAGTAAATATTGCACAAACCATAACTGTGCAACTATCCTACAAATAGGTGGCTACTTGTAAAGGCTTAAACACCTGAAAAAAAACCCTATTGATCCGGCAGATAGTTTTTCTACTGGAGAAGATACTCAACATGAAGCACTTGACAGATAATGGAAGTGTATCGGATCGATGAGGGTTGTACAAACTGATACAAAAAACCATAGTCTGTAAGTGCCGGTGAGACTGGTGTAGAATTTAGGAAAATGATTGTTGTCATATTGGACAAATCATAATGGTACGCATGTCGTATTGGTAATACTAAAAGGAAAATATCATCCATCCTTCTCTTTCTCTGGTGCTGTACGTTGTTTACACAATGATAATGAGCCCGATGCTCCACTGACGTCCATGCAAACCATTACCAAATGTCGTCTTTGGTAATAGTACACGGAAAATATGATCCGCGTTCAACTACTGATGTTGTTTCACTTTGACACAATCAGTAGTTTAAATGAATCGCAAAGTGCCAAAATTGATCAAATGAAAGAGTACTCCTTTATCACTATTTACGTGGATGCTTACCTGGCGCTCTTTGCTTACCAGAAACTTGGCTGAGTGATACTTCAGATTTATCGCTTTTACCATTGGACAACTGTACTTTCATTTCGCAAGAAAAGTGTTGTTCCGCACGAGGCGGTCTACCAATATACATTAAAGACTGCTGCAATTATTGTCTGTCCAATGATTTTACAAAATCGGAAATTTATGAAGGTTGGTTTGTAGAGGTAAGGCCTAATATATATAGGCGACCTTTTGAATGCATTGAAAACTATGATAAATTAATTGAAGAGTTCACGCTGGTCTTATAAAAGATGCACACACTACTAATCGACGCATTCATTGCGAAGGACTGTATTATTGATTTATTCCAAATCTACGAGAAGACAGTCTTGGGTTGTTTCTTTGACAAAAGTACAAAGTTAAATTTGTTTCCTCAAAATAATCTTCCAAACTAGACTGTCAAGGCGTTGAGGCACAATGATTGAAAATATTTTGGTGAAGCTATTTAATAATATTTCTATGTTAAATTCAGTAATTATCACATCAAGGATCATTTCCCTTACTTTATCTATCTTATTGTTTTAAAAAAGAAAAATGACCCTATGGCAAAGTGACTTCAAGTCAGGGATCAACATCCGGATGCTATAAACAATATAAAATAAGAAATGTCTCAAGCCCAGTTGCATAACCAAATAGATCCTAATCTTGGTACTAACCCAAATGCCACTTACTCGTTCATAAATACAGCCATTTCTACTTCATTAGAAAGTCACTTGCCAAATAGGACGGTTATATATAATAAGCATAAACATAAGAAGTCTCCATGGATAACCAATGGAATTACACATTTCATACACACAGACAAGATCGGTTATAAAACCAATTAAAAAAACTCCACGCGATAGTGAAGAGCGCGACATCCACTTACAACAAGATTCTAAAAAAATATTAGAGTTGCCAAAAGGCAAATATAAGCCTTGATTTAACAGGCTAAAAACGATGTCAGGAACACACGGTTAACTATAAATGACATTCTGAATAGACCTCTAACGAAATAGTGTTTCCCTAACTCTTTTATCATCAGTAATGAATATGTTACTGATAAAACCACAATAGGTAACAAATTCAATTCTTTCTTTACAAAGGTTGGGCCAAAATTTGCATTTAAAATAATGCCATTGCAAATCGTTCATATAAAGATTATCTCATAAACCCAATTCAGTATGGATTCTCGCATAGCCCTGTAAATGAAGATATTTAAATAAAAATCATTGATTCTCTAAAACCCCAAAAAGCTTTAGCCATGACCATTTATAACATATGTATTGAAGCAAATTAAAGCAAATGTGTTCAAACCTATCACCATTGTTATAAACAAATCTGTTTTAATGGGTATTTTCCAGATTTGTTGAAAATAGCAAAATTGGTACCCACTTATCAAAAGGATGATTTTCTTACTGAAAATTACAGACCAATTTCTAGTCTTCCAGCCATATCCAAAGTTTTCGTAAGAGTATATTCAACCAAGTTTATGAGTACTTCAGAATTCAAAAAATCTATTACATTCCAGTCAATACGGCTGTAGAAATAATCACTCAACCGAACTCCCTGCTGTAGAGCTTCTAGACAAAATAATTTTAGACATCTTCGAAGGAGATATACCCCTAAATATTTATATGGATCTCTCTGAAGCTTTCAATACTTTAGATCTCGATATTTGTCTTCAAAAATTATATTTTCATGGCATTCATGGGCTGGTTTTAGACATATTTAAGAGTCCCTTGAAAAACAAATACCAGTACGTGGTTTGTGATGAATTCAAATCTGATAAACTTAATATTCTTACAGGTGTACCTCAAGGTTCAATTTTTGGCTTTATGCTATTTCTGAACAACCGCATGAAAAAGACTAAAATTTCTCAGATTCCTGGTATTAATGGACTAAAAAACATGTCGCTCTCAAATGTCCTTCAAACGACATATAACTCTTTAATCCTTCTTAGAAGACTACATACACATAGTTATTTTGGATTCTCTTTTGACATTACAAATATTATATTGATAAATATGAGGATTCATGCAGTATATCTAACTGTAATTTTGTAACTCGAATTAAGCTAAAGAAAATTCATTTTTTCCATGTTTGCTTTTTTATTTTATTTTTTATTATTATTTTTACAGTAGTGCATGGTCACTTTTGTATAATCACTTAGCATATCAAAGGTCTTAATGTGTGTCTCCCCGACCAAATATTAAATATACTTGAACAATTTATTTTTCTATTTTTGTGGTTGGCAACAATCTTTGCTGTATGTACATATTATTGGTCAAATAAACAAATTTGAATCCTTAAATCCTTGACATAAGTCAGGAATGCGGGGCTCCCTTCCAAACCAAGGAATGCTGAACGTCTGCTGTTCACCTGCAACAGTTGCCACTCCCATACAAATTAGGGTGTCTCCCATGTGTTGAATCCCTTTAGGTTTAACTATTCCTATCGCACAGAATATGATATCACCCACGCGCGACTATGTAAACTACGTGTTTACTCTGTTAGTCACAATCCAATGAAGACTGATTTCAAATGTTTATTAGGTCGATCTGGGTTACTTATTAAATGTCCAAGTTTGAAGGTGCAAACATCAGCTTGGCATCACAGGGTACAGCTACATGATGTCTGCTCTGACCGATTTTAATGTGTGTTCGTTGTACCTTTGTAATTTAGCAATGACATGTGTGTTAATTAAAATAAAAATAAAACAAAATCCAGAAAATAGATGTGGTATATCAGGTACTAAATTGAAAGAATGATTTCAAGAGTACATGTCATCATATAATTGACATAAGCCGTTGCACAAAGATATAGTCTTACATAGATATAAGGCTGACATAAACACAATAAAAAGACAAGCGACTCAAGGTTGGAGAAAACACGCACACCAATTTAAAACTCTGTGTACACATATTTGATAACATTACTGAAAAATAAATTAACAGCATGCACACAAAATTAAAGTTTAGTTAGAAGCGCATGTACCGCCTCCTAGATTCAAAAATATTATCTACAAAATTGAGTTTTGGCCAACAAGTGTTTCGTCCTTTTTCATCAAGCAAATAAATTTATTGTGATTAATTAATATCTTGACTACTCCTTCAGATGTTAAAAAGCATACTATGATCACTGAATAAACACACAATGAAAATAAAAGAGACCAAGCATGAACAAATGAAGTTGTGTATTCATTACGGCCTGCGGGCCTTGCGTCAGCGTGTCAGAGGTTACATGCAAGTCTGCTGTAATGGCCAACAGGCATCATTAACAAGCCGAGCTGCCCTGGCAATGCAAATTGGAACAGCTATTAAGTCTATAGCTAAGGTATGAGACGACTTTAATTGACTCTCTGAGGGCAAATGTTTGGAGGCTTGAGGTGGGCCCAAAACTTTTGTCCGAATGCAGATTTCTGGTTGTTATAGAACCCGACACTATGATTTTAACTAACCTATTTTCTCAGAAAAAAATGTGAATATGCAGTCCATGCCATGTAACGTTACAAAAAGAAGATAACCGTGCTAATAACATGACACTGGACCAATGTGTTTGCTGAATTTAAAAAACAAGCTTTGAACTAAAGAGTTTTATTTTCATAAATATTTCCAACATATTTCATATTGTGAGAAAAGTTTAACAATGTTTTGTACGTGCTAGTGTTGATTCGTAGAGAACACTGTGAACCATATAAAAAGAAAAATCTAATATATTGAAATTTATACTTTTTATTGTGCAAAACAAAATGTCTTTTAATAGAAAAAAAACCAAAACCCTAAATATTTAACCAAAGTAGGTACCAGTATACATTACTTGGTCATTACGATTTGCAGTTCTCGTACATAATATCAAATTGACCGTAGTTGGTTGCCATGCCCACCTTTGAATTTTATGTCTTGCGATTCAATGCGAAATATTACCCGTAACCCGTCTCAGGAGTTTTCTTACATATAACGTATTCATCTTTATTGGCCATAGATTGGCATCTGAATAATAACGATAAACCAGGGATATGAAACTCATTCGATATCCCTGGTAAACGAACACTTTTCACGTTCGTATAGTCTGGACTTCAATATCACAAGACGTGAGTTCGAGAGACTGTCACGTTTAAAGAGCTATACTGGCCCAGTGTTAACCATTCGACTGTCAGAAATAAATTTACCTTCATAACATAACTGAAGCATCAGAGATGTTTAGTTCCTGAATTCATTAAAAATGTGCAACCGTTCATGTAAATTAGCATCAATGCTATATAAATATATATGAATGACATCTGCTGTTTTTACGAGTTCAAGTTTCACAATAAATTTCATTGAATAGTTTTATTGAAATGTAATAATGTTAAATCAAACTGTTCTGTATCATGCTATTGTTCCACACTACTGCTCATTCATATAATATTTCATGGGCAAAACCCTTTATTGTATTTTTATCTTTTTATGTGCATGGTGTCATAAAATGCACCACTACATTTTATGAAATAACGTACTGTAGGCTTAAACATGTAACCATGTTGCTGCCTAGCTGACCTTAATATCTAGGTAACACTGAGCCACGGATAAATTAAAATTTTGTTACACGTTCAAAACGATGGGTGGCTGTGGGTGTGTGGGGGTTGCTCCTTACCCTTTACTCTTTCACTGCTAAATGCACCTAAAGTTAAAGTACTTAAGATGAACTTCTCTGAATTGTGAAGTGGGTACTATATTAATATTTCATTGTAAATGGACTTTAATTCAATACCAGCATGTCTGCAGTCCCATATAATATAATGATCTAGGTCAACAGCTTAAGTTGGTTAGCTTTCGACGCATTGTGCATTGGAGAGGAAAGCTCCTGACTCAGTCCAAACTTTTGTACTGCAACAGTTAATCCTTTGACACGCATAAGAGTATTTCCATGACCATAAACTGGCAATAATATTCATTCGCCGTGCTGATATCAGATAGAGGAATAAACATCAGTATACCATTTATCTACTTAATTTTTAATTTGATTCTACTTTATTTTCGCCATACACATATATACTGTACATACAGAAGGAATGAAGTGTCTAAAGCGATTACAACTCATTTATATGAACACCCGCCAACATTGTTTCAGTATTTAAACCTTTAAACGTACGTGAGAAGGAGAGTCAATAAATTTGAAATAATAATGGAAGGAAAAAAACGCAGAATTGAGATAAACATTTCTTGATTGGAAGCGAGTAGTTCAGCAAATAATGATCACAAAGAGTGTATATATTTTCCTTGAAGGTCAATGAATTATCTAATTACCATTTTGCGTTATGTTCAGCTCCTGCGAGCATGGTAAACTATGGACTCATGATATACGTGTGTATTGATTGCGACAGGCTCTAGCCCAGACAATAGGTTGGGAATAGAGACAGCTGTTACAATGTGATACTTGTTTACACTGTAGCTAATATAGCGAGCTGGATATCAAACTTTTAAAGATGGCTTAAAATTGCATATGTCCAGACAAACGCTGATTATTGAGCAAATTGAACATGGAGATAATAACCACAAGGATGTGATGATTGTGAATGTTCAGTTGTACTGCCCATGACACATCTTCGTCAAATTGAAAATGATTTGCTCTTGACAGCTTTTGACAAGATGCTAACATTCACAGTGGCATTTCTTTGCATGTCTATGTTTCAGACAAAATTTTTTCCTTTGTAACTTAACGTATGAAAGAAGCACAAATAACAGTCTTGGAAGAGAACAGGTCCATATCCATTCCCATTTTCATTTTCCAGTTGAAAATCTATGTGTTTTGTCTTTATTAAAGCATCTAGGATGATTATTGATATTGTCAGATTAAGAAATATTTTTTAACAGTCTGGATCGCAAAGATAAAATGTTTGAGGGAACTTGTAAAATATAATGTACGCCAAATGTAAAATTGAGTCACCATAGTTATTTAAGTGATATTTTGATCCCTGATATTTATGGCAATCGAATGCTGGATTTGGTATCTTATTTGCAACGAAACCTACATTTTGCACATTTAGGGCATTAAATACATTGTCACCTTCTTTTATTAAAATTCAAGATGGATCGGCCAACACTATCATTTCTACCCAAAGTGCGGGTTCTTTGGACTCCCCGCAAGCATAAAATGTTTGTCTATAATCAACCATGTTTGAATGAATTTTTAAACTCGTTTACGTTGCAATATGTTTTCCATTATTTTCACAAGAGGTTTAATGTTTTGCCTATTAGCGTCAAATTTAGCCCAAAAAAATCAATTAGCCAAAAAAATCTGATTTTCTCTAAAAAAAAAAAGATATTACACTGTATTAACGCAAAATATTGGTTTCGAAAATCCGGTTTGCATAGCTACTTATATTTTTCAACATTTTGCTCCAAAGAAGGTTATACCAGTACATCTTTGTTTTGTTTTGTTTCATTTTCAAGGAGAAACAGAAAAAGCTGTTA
>OZ026615.1:82731915-82834415 GCA_964020975.1 Hermodice carunculata | reverse complement strand
GAGCATGCTCAACATAAGAGTAAATAATAAGGAGCACATACATGTATGCCACCGTCCGACCCGATAGACAGTTTACTCAAACTAAGAGAATCCATACAAACATTAGTACAAGGCGCCCGAGGCTGTAACATCTGGCTGGGAGGGGACCTAAACCTACCCGATATTGACTGGAATACACTTTCTGTAAACGAATACGCAAGTCGAAGTACTATGCATGAAGAATTACTCAACATATGCAACGATTTTGGACTTCACCAAATTGTATTTGATCCAACACATAGGCAAGGGAACTGCCAAAACATATTGGATTAATTTTTCACGAGTAATCCTACATTAATCCAGAACACACAGACTATTCCGGGAATTGGTGACCATGATGCTGTCATGGTAGACATAAACATTAAACCCCAGAGGATTAAAGCCAAACCTCGCAAAGTCTTCCAATACAGGAAGGCAAATCTGGAGGGCCTAGAAAACGATATACAAAAAATCAAAGACGTTTTCCGGAAATCAAATCGCGCTGAATCCAGCATTAATAAAAAATGGTCCTTTTTCACATCAAATATTCTCAAAGCCATCGAGAAGAACATACCGTCGAAAATATTACGAGTAAATAGAGACTTACCTTGGTTAACACCTACACTTCTTAGGCAGATCCGCAAGAAAAGACGCTGGTTCGACATAGCAAAGAGATATAAATTGGAAAGTCATTGGAAAAAGTACAGAAATACACAAAAAGCTGTGCAAAAGAACATGAGAAGTTCCTACTGGAAATATGTTAACGAGATACTCACACCCAAAATGGAAGAAAACACGAAAATGTTTTAAGGATACATTAAAGCAATTAAAAAGAACAGTACGGGCATCACAACACTCATAGAAAATGGAGAACTTGTCGCTGAGGGCCCAAGGAAAGTAGAGATAATAAATAATCATCTTCAATCAGTTTTTACAAAAGAGGACTTAGATAAACTGCCTAATATGGGCGAGAGCCCATTCTGTGATATACAGCACTTCCAGATCGCATCTCACGGTGTTGAAAAACTGTTAAAGGACCTGAACCCGAACAAGGCTTCTGGACCTGACCAACTCCCTGCTCGTGTGCTTAAAAACTATGCTGGACCCATTGCCCCAATTTTGACTTTTATATTCAACCAGTCTATGGAAAAAGGTGAATTACCGAAAGACTGGCAAACAGCTAACGTCACTCCGCTTTTTAAGAAAGGTAATCGAACAGATCCCAACAACTACAGGCCGATCTCGTTAAAATGTATTTCCTGTAAGATACTGGAGCACATTCTGTACTCTCAAATCATGACTCATTTGCCAAAGTATTCAATCTTGACAGACTTTCAGCATGGTTGCAGAAAACGCAGATCGTGTAAAACGCAACTGATCTTAACACTACATGACCTTGCATCTGAGTTAGACAAGAGATCCATACTCAGGAGCGATGTAATAATACTCGACTTTTCCAAGGCTTTTGACTCTGTGGCGCACAAGCGCCTACTACTTAAAATGGAACATTACGGCATACGGGGCCAAGTACTCTCTTGGATAAAAGCTTTTTTGTGTGTCAGGTCCACCACCCGTATGTTCGTTGATGACTGTCTATTATACAGACCCATCAGGAATCAAAGAGATCGAGATAAACTCCAAAAAGATCTGGATGCTTTAGCAGAGTTGGCCACAAAATGGCAGCTTTGTTTCAACCCTAAGAAATGTTATGTCATGCACATCACAAATTCAAATAAACCTAGGAATACCGCATACAGGTTGTGTGGCGAGACATTACCAGAGGTGCCTTCAAATCCATATTTGGGAATCCAACTAGAAAACACCTTACAACGGAAAGCTCATACCAACTATATAACAAGCAAAGACAGCAGAGTGCTGGGCCTACTACGCAGGAACCTAAGTGCTGCTAGCCCAAAGCTCAAAATAACAGCATATACTACACTCGTGCGTCCCATACCTGAATACAGTGCAGCTGCATGGGACCCACATTCCGGCAAAAATATAAAACAAATTGAGAGAGTCCAAAAACAAGCCGCCATATTTATTGTTAATAACTATGCACATATTCCGGAAACTGTTACAAACATACTCAATAAACTAAATTTGGACACCCTGGAAAAAAGAAGGAAAAATTTAAGATTATACATGTTTTACAAAATAGTGAATCAAGAAGTCGACATAGACCGTGACAAATACGTATACTCTGCTGTTACCAAAACCACAAGAAGCCATCCCCTAAAATTTCAAACTTGTGTAACCAGGATAGATGCATACAAATTTTCCTTTTTTCCTCGAACAGTTTTGGACTGGAAAATATTATCCTGTGATACTGTCTCTGCACCGACTCTCTCTGGGTTTGAGGAGAGACTACGTCGTGATTGACAGTGCACCTCCCGCTCATGCGTCCAGCATTGATACTGAACCTTGGGTCCTGCTGGAGTAATCGAACAGAAACAGAAACATGTATGGTGTTACGCACCTTGTACATGTGCTACAAACGCTTGCTGATCGCCCATGCTAAGTTTGCATACGCCTGTGCACCTGGGTATCTCAACCCGACTGGCTCCGTCCTAAGTGGTATCGGACCTGAAGTACATCAGGGGCACCACAGTTCGTTACATAATTTTGTGCTATAGCCCTGTAGAATTTCCAAACATAAAGGCTAACGACTTAAAACCCCTTGGCCGCCTACAAAAGAGAATAAATGATACATGATCAATGTATCATGAAAGTATGCTGAGCACATTCCTTTTCTGTTTCATGCAGTGAACAGGGCACCATAAATTCACAGTCACATACTCATGAACAGTAATTTTGCTGAGGCACAAAATGTTCTTCAGCCACTTCAAGTTTACACACCTGTGTCTATTTGTAGTTTTAAATATCAATTGATGCAAGTTTTGCTTTATGGTGAGAGTAATATATTAACACTGAAAATAATTCACAGAGAATGACCTTGAAATATTCAAATCTTCAGATATCATGCGCAAACAATGAAAAAGAGACATCAGGACCCTTGCACGCAAAATGTCTCTGGTGACCTTGAAATTAGGTCAACGTCACTGTCCTTCAAACCTGAAAAAGGACCCTATCAATGTTGTATAAACTATGAAACTTTCTTGATCCTAGAACATCTGGTTCTCCTGATATCGTGCGTAAGAATTTCAAAGTAAATTAACACGGATGCCCCTAAAATTGAGTCAAACTCATTCTCATTCAAAACTGAATTTACATTTCGAAAGGCAGATCAACTGTAAAAGTTTTGTGGTCCCAACTTATCTGGTTCTTCTGGTATTCCTTGCATATTTTTACAATTAATTGACCCTGGTGACCTTAAAATCAGGTCAAGGTCAGTGCCATTCAAACAACTAGACTGTTACAAGGCTGATTGACTGGAAAAGTCGTATGATCCTATCTTATCCAGTTCTTAAGATCTCATGTACAAAACATTTATTAAAGAGAAACACCTCTTGTCACCTTCAAATTGACCCTGGTGACCTTAAAATTGAGTCAAAGTTATTCTCCTTCGAATTTGAATCCACCTTTCGCAAGGGAGATTAACTGTATAAGTTTTGTGAGCATAGCTTATCTGGTTCTTCTGATATTCCTTGCAATTTTTCAATGGATTGACCCTGGTGCCCTAGAAATCAGGTCAAGGTCACTGTCCTTCAAACCTGAGCTAGACTCTTACAAGGGTGATTAATTATAAACGTCTTGTGATCCAATCCAGCTCTTGAGGTGCTATGTACAAGATATTTATTAAAGAGAAAAAATTACCTCTCATATTCAAATTATGTCAAGGTCACTGTCCTTTAAACTTGACGAAGACCCTTACAACGGTGATTATCTGTAAATGTTTCATGATTCGAGCTGTTCTGATTCTCCTGGTATTGCATGAACGATATTCGTGTGGTTCATGATCCAAGCGGTTCTGATTCTGCTGATATTGCGTGCAAGAAATTCGTAGAGAATTGACCTTGGTGACCTTAACATTGGGCAAGGTCATTGTCCTTCAGACTTGACGTTAACTTCAAAACGGGTGATTAACTTAAAAGGTTTCATGGTCCCACCTTAACTGGTTCTTCTGAAAGAAGCGGCACACGTATGGACGGACGCACGCACGCACGCATTCACACACAGACGCAGGCGAAAGCATTAACCGCCGGGCCTATATGGACCGATGGTTAATAAAAACTATAACACCTTTACGAGAACAGTTTTTTTTTCGGTGGCCACAAGAGGAGTCGGATCAGGTCAGATTAACAATAGTAACTATTATATTGGTTTACTTGTCTTTTGTTCTAATTCTCCTCTGAGCATTGCTGTAATCACTGGTTGACGATCAATGCAGACAACCTTGTGTGTATTGATATAATCACTCGTGTGTAAAATTTGGCCGCTAGTACGCATGGATGCAAAAATAATGATACGGAAGATACAAGTATCATAATGCATCTAACGTTAAGTTTATGTCAGAGAAAGGGTTTATGTCAACGTTTACACGCCAATAGTATTTCAAATATGAGACTTAACGTCTGAGGCTAAGGCAAGGTAACTTACACCCGCATGTGCTTACATGCATATCGAACGCCGCGCCTTGGAGATTCTGTTTGGGACGCGACTTTCTGCTTTCAGATCAGTTTGCAAAACAACACCCACAAAGTCTAATTTATTGACGTTTTGTAACTCACCGGTGCCTACTTTTCACACTGGCTCCTGTAAAATGTAGATTTTCATGCATACAGATTTAGTTATATCGAACTTGGAAAGAAAGGGTCCATCTTTTGCCCGCATAGTCGCAACATAAATCGATCAGTGTTCGCAACTGGAGGGGGGGGGGGGCTGAAAACAAACAAGATTATCTCATCGGTATAAGCTAAACAGTTATGTATAACCATTTACAATATAAAGTCTGTATTCATATTTTCTCCGCTTACGTAAAGGACCACCAATGAAAAAAGGTTTGGGTGATAAAAAATGGTACCCTGTCGAGTCCCAATTACAACCGAAAACAGTTGTCATATTTCACATTTCCATTTAGTCATAACTTTCAAATTTTGATATATGACCATGTGTACCCATACATGTATGTTTGCTTGGTATACCTAACCATATCTACACCGCTGTATAATTGTGATTGCAATCAATATGCAGTTTCCTTGCTATATCACTGGCATGTGTTTTGGCCCGATGATACCTCCTGGCTGCACCCAAGACCATTGGGTCTGTAATTGGCATATCGAACTTCATGGTATGCCGTGACTGGACAATCACTAGAGTGTGCGACCAACCTGTGTCATGACTCTCAAAACTTGCTGTTTTACATTAACTCTTCCATTGCTAATCGCAACAAATGTCCCTGTTACCTATAGCGCTATTATGAATCTGCGTTCAAATTTTTCGTTGAAACCTTTTACACCAGTACCATCATGTCTGTATTGAAGAAAACACGAATGGCCGATGTGATAAGGTTCTCCTACTACTGCTATGGTTTTCATTGCGTCCCGAGAAAAGCTGTTGATCCAGTCACCGACGGAAGGGTTTATAAGACCAGTAGACCGCTTCCATTTATTTCATGGTACGGGCTACTTGCGAGGAATGTGCTCCTGAATTTTGATAATGGCGCAGCCGTGAGGTGCATACGGTGGCTGTAGGTTCCCTTCAAAATTTTCGGTCAAAAAAAGGCTTTGGTAAAGCGCACACTTATATGAAAATAAAAATAGACGATTTCAAAACTAGTGGTCCCTTTCGACAGATCGGGGGGGGGGGGGTTGGTTCAATATAGTGGAAGTTTCTCTGATATACGAGTTTGTAATTAGGCGTATATTGCATGTTGCGAATAAAATCTTAACAGTCAAAAGTAGCATACATAAGACTTGTAAGTTAGCTGATTCGTATTGGCTGCGTGATTTTAGTTGAGATATAAAAGTCTATAATGGGCAGTAGCTCATAACTAGCACAGTCAATGATCGGATCATGTGGTGTTAGTTGTGTATCAGTGAAAGGTACTTTTCATCTTACCAAATTTCTTCAATGTTTTATAATTGGTGTGCCACCAGCATGTGTATCAAGGACAATTGTACCTTCTACAAGTTCTTAAAGATTGTTCAAGTATGTAACAAGCGCTACTGAAACTTTTCCAACTTCCACCCGAGCATTTAGCAATAATACCCTACGTGTCATGATTGTAGACATAGTCCCGTACATATACCCTACCATCTAAACATGTGGTGACCTGGCAATTGAGCTTGGTCGTTTACACCTTGCTTATTATGAGGTACTAGCAATTTATAGGCTACTGAGCTACGTATTGTGCAACTTGACAAAACCTATTTTTGCTGGTCATGTGATTACAAATGTTGGCTGTGATTGGCTCATGTTGGGGCCAGCTCATTTTGAAATGGAAAAATTTATAGATACAACTCAATTCAAATTTTAAATTTCACTTTCATGTAGTCTACCTATAATTTGTCTAGATAGAGTTCAGCTCAAATTTATGACGAATAAAGAAGAAAACCTGTAACCACAGAGACTCTAGAAAAGAGCTGTATCGAGTATCAGCTAGATAATGACTGAAAACAGCGACTACCCAAATGAACATACCACTACCCATGTAATGGAGGAGTTGAGATAAATACGTGAACGCAGATTTTAATGATTTGCATAAAACGCCGGTTGCTTCAATGTGCAGAGTGCCAGCTTTTCTATGTGTATGCATTTATATTGGAGTCCTTTCCAACCTGAAATTCTGCATAATTTGTCACAGTACCGATGTCATTGTTATGAGTAAAGAATGATGATGTGGGTGACTTTGCCTGATGAATGGGTCGGTCTAAACGTTTGTACATTGTGACTAATCCGATTTCTTACGGATAAAACAATATGGCGGAATACAAACAAAGATACCCGCATATTTATACTGTGTGACTGACGGGTAACCATGTCGAGCAATCCTAACCGACACGGTGCTTTATTAAAGTCCGATTTTGGATCTCAGAAACTCATTTTTCCTGACTGAAATTTCAAAGAAAGTGTGAGCATATTCAGGTTGGAAATCCTAGGGAAGGTTCGTCGAATTACAAACTGTTTCTAATTGAGTTATTTAGACCCTTGTGTATTCTTTTTGTGGCCGTTTTATCAGGTGGAGGTTTGCTCGTGTCCTTACCTGCTGTTCTTACTTATAAAAATTGTTACAATCACTGGGACTGAATATAATGCCCCAGCTTGTTTCCACTTCAGTTAAACATTGGCGGATGGTTTAACTAGGATAAGCTGTCCAGCTAGAAAGGGTACATATTGGTTCAGGGGTAAGTCAAATTGTTCTTATCTGAACCTGTACTATGCAAATTTGGTAATTATGGTTTGTTTGACAGGTTTTCTTCTTTCATATGAGGCTCTGCATTTATAAGCAAAACTTCACGTATTTAGCTAATTCATCAATTGCCACGTTCATCTTTATTCATTATTATGTGGGTTGTCTTTGCTGAATGTTTAGCTTTGACAAGGAGCCGCTACTCAGAGAGACATGTACGGGTAAAAGGCTCCGAAACATGGTGAGTAGTTACCCGCTGAAGACCCGTTAATTTATTTGGGCTAATACAGCCTATGTCAAAATTTTACAGAGGAACGTGTGCAATATGGACAATAGTACTTCTATGTATATAAGTTAGACAGGAACAGGTTAGCTTATGGAGAGTAAAGAGTTCGGACTGCGGAATAGGGTAATGACTACTAGGAAGTGGTTTTGGACAAAAAGACACAAATACAATATAGCGTTTGAAAAAAAAAAGAGTCAATTTTGCTTGGGACATTTGTACCACCATCCCTTAAGTATCTTACAAATATAATTCAATATAAGCTATTGCCGTCTTTTAGTCCAACACTCAGCTTTTTACCTGCCATTTTTTCAGTTTCCTGTACTAACCTTCAGCTTTACCTCTATATACATTGCTTTTAAAACATCAACAGCTGACCACTCTGTTCAAACCACAGTCTTGCCGCTTTTACGTACCGACAAAGCTTCTCTCCTGGCCTTGTAATATGCTTTTAGTGCACCATTGCAATGCATGTAAACTTTTTTCCATTGAAATACTATATATTAAACTTATTAAAATCTAAATGAACCACCCAAAAGTCTCCAAATTTACCTACAATTATTCCACATGTTCTGTATTATACCATTTTATCTCTTTCTCCACAGTTTAATTTAGTCTATTTTTATGTTACATTTAGAAAAAATGATCTATATATCTGATGCGACAGTGCTATCACTCTAAACCGGTCTCACAGTGTAACTTTATTTCTTTGTAATACAGCTATGTTTCTACGTCTGTATATTGGGTTTGTTCTCACTAATTTGCAAAACTTTACCAACTGTAAATGACCTTTTTTCCCACAGCGACCAAGGATCTTGTACTCTGTTGCAAACTTAAGTAAAGCGTCTTAATTACTCCTATTCCTGTCAGCGTTTACCTCCATTTTTCAATGTAACAATGTGCCTTCAATAGTATTACGTCCTTCGGTGTGCGCCCCTTTCTTCAGTCGATCAACGTGTCCTCATTATTCTTTTGCCCTTCACAATGTACCTCTATGTTTGTGTCCTTCATATGCCTATGCGTCAAGCATGTTCCTCTATTATTTAGTCTATGAATGTTTCCTCACGTACTTATGCCTTTCTCCATACACCTCTATTTTATGCCCTACATATTTCCATGTCACGCATCATATACCATAAGTCTTTTGTCTATTAATGTTTCCTCAATAATATTATACCCTTCCAAAGTTCCAGCTAATTTTAGGTCTATCAACCTGCCTTAAATATTTATATGCCTTTCAGCGTGTTGCTTTGCCCTTCGGTAAGTCAGCGTGTCTTTAATATCCTCATGTCCTCTTGCATACCAATCTATTCTTTGGTTTATCAACACAGCCTCAATATTCATATATCTTTTAACACATCAATCTGTACTTTGGTCTATCAATATGTTTTGAATATTGTATGCCCTTTCACATACCAAATTTATTTTGGGTCTGTTAACGCGTCCATATTATTTTTATGTTTTTTCACGCACATATCTATATTTTCAGGTCCATAAACGTTCATATTCTCTTTATCATAGCCGTGCATTTTTCAATCTATCAACATAAACTTGATTTTTGCTTAACCTGTTTCAACAAAGCACCGAGTCAGAATGTTCTCTTATATGTTCCGTAGCTTCTTAGCATTCTCCCTGAGCAACAGCCATTACATTGTATTTCAACCCCCTCCCCCCAACACAAACACACACACACTGCTCTGCTAAACCCAACTTTCATATATTTTTAATTCAGTTTTTTGCTGTAACATGCTATTTCACACTGTATCCCTCTCTGTCTACTGAGACTTTTCCAGTCTGCCGTCCCCTTTACCACACTAATATTTTCCTTCCTAAATACCCCATCATGTCCCGGACACCAACTGTCCACCCACTTTTTGACTAAGAGTTCCCCTGACCTTCTCCCGTGTCTCTCATGCTGTGTCCTTGTTGTATAACACAGACCACCATGCGTGATTGTTTTGTTTATTCATTTGCCAGTCCTCACAGATGCTGGATCTTTAAGAGACTGTCATCCAGCATCGCCTGGTCAAAACACAACTGTCCGTCACCTGGAAGTCACCCTCAGGAAGTCACCACATATCCCGCTCCCTTTACCCTGCATACCCTTGTTCAAATTACGAAGGTGTTTGTCCTCAATAACCCATGTCCTGTGTACTGATATTCAATCTAAATGCCTTTACTATTTTCAGTTGCTTCTGGGTATCACCTTCAACCAAGCTCCGACAGCCTGCACTGGTTGGCCTTGCAATCAAATACTCCATCGTTCCAGACATCTGAGTGCAAAAACACTCAAGACTGCGACTATCTTGTTCTATAAGCGTTTTCCTATCCACAACAAGTCGTGCTTCACTTTCCTCTTCGTCTCCTATGTTGCTCCCACGCCAATATAATCTATATTTTATGCATTTTTTGATATATATCACCATAATTCTTTTTTTCATATGTGTCATAACACCTGGTGTATAAGTTTAAAAACGTTCAAGGTAATGAGCCTTCACACTTGGCACGCGTAGCATTATTATGAGACAAAGACAAGATTATGACTTTGCAAAAACTGTTTTTGGTATCATTGCATGGCACTCCACTTTTTGTGACCACAAAAACAGCCTTGTAATAAATTTTGATGGCATTTATCACAACAATGCTACTGGTTACAGGTTATCTCATGTTTTGCCTTGATTTTGAACCTATGGAAATGAGCAACTACATTACAGTTACTTTTGCTATAACAGCAGAATCAAAACACAATTTAAAATTGGGTACAACCGCCCTGGTTCCTGATGCATTGTTCAAATCATTTTCCCATACTGTATATCAGAATTTGTACAAATCTCTGTGTCAAGTTTGCCCACTTTTCTTCCAGATAAGTTCGTTGTAAGTCCTGAAAAGTGGAACCATCTGTCATTTTATCGTAAATTCTCCCCTTCAGATAAGTGGACAAATGGCCAATGGGGTTGAGGTCTGAGGAGCAGCCAGGCCAGTCCATCACCTCTACTCCATCAACATCCAGGTAATGCGCCACTGCAAGGGCAACATGTGGCCTGCAGTATCATGCATTAACATGAAGCTTTCCCCTAAGGCACCAGCATATGGGACTACATGAGGTGCAAGGACCTGGTTGATGTACCGCTCAGCATCCTATGTTCCATCAATGAACACCAGGTCGGTTTTGCCACCATAAGATATACCAGCCCACCCCATCACGCTACCTTCACCAAATAAGACAACAGATTGGACACAGCAACTGGAATGTCTCTCTCCTTTCCGACGGTAAACAAGTAAACGACATCTGAGTTGCCCAGGCAGAAGCGGCAAGCATCTGTAGAAAATAGCAATGGTTCATTCTGGCCCAGAAAAACGAACATACTCCCTCGTCCACAGCAGTTTTTCTCATTTCTGCTCTTGGGTAAGGGCATGTTTCTTCACCCTGGTCCTGGACTTAAGGCCTGTTGCATGGAGTCGTCTTCTCACCGTTTTACAGAATACACGCCTCTCATGTGCATAAGCGCCATGAACCTGATCCCTTATGCCAGAAGCAGTTCTTTTTTTTCCTTTTTAATGCCAGATTTATACATATATGTCTTTTCTGTGGTCACTTTTGGCCTTCCTGGCTGCTGCAAAACATCTGCAGAATTGATAGCACGAACTTTCCTTTTAAGATCAGTTATTGCTTTGTAACTGACGCCAAAGGTCCTGCGATATTGCAACCACTTTGACCAGCTTTCTGTCAGCCTATGGCTTTTGGTATGTCCTGCTTTGTCAGCTTTGGCATGGTGATGTTCTCAATACGAAAATCGGTACATGCCAGGCTTCGGTACATGCCAGGCTTCAGGGCAAACCCAAATTCATACCCAGATATGACATTGTGTTTGGACATGAAACACACATTTCTACTACATGCAGAGAAAGAAAGACAACTCATTATGTCATTATAAAACAGTGATGCCATAACCTCACACAACACAATGTACTGGGTTGGTTAACTTTATCTTTCGTTTCTGGATTGCATCCAGTGCAAGTGCCGCCAAGCATAGAATTCAATGCATGCAACACTCATATTTTATGGTCGAGATGTTGTCACACCTCTCAAAAAAATTTTAGTGATTTATCTGGAAACACACGAATTATAGATAATAAAAAATGACAGAGTCGCTTTTGTTGACCAGTTTATATTCTGTATCCGATGCGATAGTCGTCCCCATAAGGTCTGTGCTGCTCTGTGTCTTTCCCCCACCTTATAAGGTTTCAGCAATCAGATATGCCTATTGTCGTCCTTTGTCATTTTTCCCTGTAGCGGCTATTCACAAAAAGGTCTTAAAACTAAAGCTGAAAAGCAATTTCGTCCAATTACTATATTACCTGTGATCTCCAAAATCTTAGAGCATATTGTACATAACCAAATACTTTTACCTCTCTAAACACTAAATACTACACATCTAACAGTCGGGTTTTAGACAAAAAAAATAACATAGACTTCCCTTCACAACTTCACTGAATTTGTCTTCAGTGAAGTTGACAAGGGAAACTGTGTTGGAATAGTAGCACTGGACCTGAAAAAAGGCCTTTGATACTGTTGATCACGGCATTCTTCTTTACAAATTATCGCATTACCATTTTGAAAATACTTCTCTACAGTGGCTCAGGTGCTAGCTTACAGATAGGCAGCAGATTTTCTGCATCAATGGTAGCCTCTCTCAACCCATTATTATTATTATTATTATTATTATTATTATTATTATTATTATTATTATTATTATTATTATTATTATTATTATTATTATTATTACTGGCATGCCCCAATGATCAATTTTAGCTCTGGTTTCGTTCATTCTGTACATAAATGACATTAATACTTGTTTTGAACATTCAACAATCAATCTGTCTGCTGATGATACCCTTTCTATTATGAGAATCCAGGTATTGACGTGGTGACTACTGCAATCAACACAGATCTCCAGCATGTGCCAAACTGGTTGAGAGCAAATAAATTTAGGCTAAACATCGGTTAAAATAACAGTATGTTGAGAAGTACCGAATTCAAAACACAGACTTCAGAATATAGTGATTTGAATTTACGTTTGGACCAACAGCCAATTTCTCAAGCAAACACATGTAAATAGTTTGCTACTAGATTTGTCCCCTTTATATAAGAATTACTCTTTTCAAAACCCTCCTCTTCATTGACTAGTGCAGTGCAGTTTGGGGTACCAGTTTGCGCAAACAAGACCCAACCAAACTGCTACGTATACAAAATAGAGCAATGCGAATAATTTTCACTGCAACTATTGTCTGTTTGTTTGGAAAATTGTCAACAAGAAAACCCCCGATTATTCATCTACATGTTTCACCCCAGTTTTCGCAATACATTATCACAATACAAGGTCAACGAGTAAGGGTTTGTTTCATATTTAACCGTAACTCATCAAAAACTCATAACGTGGCTGGCTCTAAGATTTGGAACTCAATACCGCAACATATCCGTGATACACGCTCATATTATGGCTTCAAAAAAGGTATTTTAAGCTACATTTTAATGGAATTGAAATATTTTAATTGTGATTTACTCGATTTGTGATCTTTATCTGGGCTGTCCTTATCTCGTTTTACCAGGTATGTCTACTCTGGCTCTACATATAAATATATATTTACTGTCACTATCTGATATGCCTGCCGTTGCCCCACATGTACGCCCTTTTACTTTCCTATCAGGTATATCTGCTGCTGTGTGTTTTATACCTCTCCCAGATATGTCTGCTGTTGCTCTAGATGTTCTGTCCCTCCCTGCCAGTCATATCAACAGTTCTGTATTCTTTCTCTCCCTGTCAGCTCCATCTACTGCTGCTCTATGTTCTTTCCTCCTTATCAGTTCTATCTTACTCTTTTTTTTTACATCCGTATTAATTCTATGTACTGTTGCCCCATGCCCTCTTTCCCATAAGTCTGTCAGTTTATATTGTCTTCAATTTACTTTCCTTCATTAGACTGATTTGATGTATGCCTTCATCGTCTGCTTTATAACTATCGGGCAACTCCCTACCTACTGACTTTTCACCCAGGCCAGTGAACAGAGTCTACTCCATGCAATCCCTCCTCTTTCCATCCTGCTGTCCTGGTGTTTCTCCTCAAGTCCCTGTTTTTCTGCTGAACACATTGATTGAGTAATGGCCGTTTGGGTTTCCAGGATGCTCCACTGACTCATTGCACAACTCCCTGATCAACTTGATGTCACTCACCATAAATCTGCATCTCGTGTCCTGTCACACTATTGATGTAAATAAAAACATTCGAATTAGTAGTTCAAACACAACTCTTAGCCTATCAAATTTTATGGGCAAGCCCAATCTACTTCAGAGAATTGCATGTAACTGCCGCTGTAGTTACTGGCGATATTTCATAAAAAATGTTCATGGTTGATTATCCAAGGCTGCTCATTTGATCTCCAAATGTGTTTCCTACATGTGATTGCCACGAATTTGTATTCAAACCTTTAGAATATTTGAGATGGCAATATGTATGATTTCTTACTCTGTGTTCGAGCTAGTGAAGCTTTAGGCCAAACAATTTGAAAGATGATGCACTGAAATTGAAAAGGTTCGATTATTAAAGACATATTTCATTTTTTTATATTTATCAGGTAAGTTGGTTGGGTTGCGATTGTAATTATGGGTATTTGATGAATGTCACGTGCAATGTTTTTATGGATACTAATAAATATTACATGAACAACTACATTGTTTCTTTGGACCTTTCTGAATGACGCGTGTACGACTACATTCATGCGTTCATGGATTTTTATGAATGGCCACTGTGCCATAACGTTTCAAATACTATAGCAAATAGAGTGCCCTTATGGAACTGCGAGTGATGTTGAATGTTGACAGTGTATTCGTCCCTTAGACTGATGCATGTACGTGTTTCGTGCTGTTGACTGTCTGTTACATAGACCCCATTATATACCATTGGTTTAAATGTAGTTTAGTAAATAACCGGGGAACAGGGTTGCCCTTATATGAACCCCATTTGCGCTTCAAGATCATAGGAAGGACAGTAATGATAAGAAATCAATGGTATGAACAAATAATATGTTCATACATTTTATTTTGATGCAGCCAATAAAATTTCATTCATTCCTTCATTCTGTATTCATCCATTTATGTAAATAAGTAAGTAGTAAACGTGTACCAGCAAAACAGACAGAGGCTGGATGAGTCTTGTGCTTTAGTTAAAGATGAAGTCAATTGAGAAGTTCCCAACAGTCACGGTGGTTCAAAACGTCATGCTTTTTCGAAAACAAATACGTGTAGTCGGAGAAACGTCAACGCTTTTTTGCTTGGAGCATCCAGTTGAACAGAACAGTCTGCACAGTAGGACATGGCAAACGAAAACACGGTTTCATGAAATTAAATCGTAATACTTTAACATTATGACAAATAAAAATGCTAATGAAACCACTCTTCAACAGGTGCCTCAAAGCTGCAAGGTGGAGAATTTGAAACTGAGTTCTTATTCAAAGAGGAGTCTATTTCCCATGCGCATTCTAGTGTGTGTAATTGAAATATCTCTGTCCACAATGCCATTAAGCGTGCCAGCAGTTTTCTTATGGGTTTTGTAGTCTTTGCTTCCTAAATAACAATACGTTGAAATATGGTCTAATTGTATTATATCTATGGGTACTTGGCTTCACAGTCTCCGCTGCTGGAGAAAAACGAGCATTTTTGTAATTTTTTGCTGATTTGGTGGAGAAATGAGTTTTATTTCTTTCGTGATCGACAATTCGTCAGCCTGAAGGTGTTGGTGATGTTTCTGCAAGATAAAATTAAGGCTCGTTTCTTCACTGTTGTATACATCAATGTTAACTTCCTCTTATCGAGTCTTTTGATCAATCTTTCCCTACCAGTTTCTGAATACAATTTTCCATGTGATGTTTTGGTCATTGCACCAATAAAATATGTAGCCTGCAGCCAATCGAACTCCTTTACATACCGATTCTTCAGCAGCTTTACAATTTTTACCATACTGGAGCATAGGTTTAATGAATGACATGTACATTGTTTCAAGTGTTTCTCCGTGAAAGGGAAGTTGAAGTGTTATTGCCACCTGGTGGCCAGATAAGGTATTCATATATGCATGGGGCAGGTCAATGCACATAATTTCGCCACTTCAGGAAGTGGGTAACAGCTCAGGCCAATCGCACCCTGCCAGACCTGGGTCACATTGCAAGTTGTAACATGACCACTGTACAATGCTATCATGCTTAAAAGGCCCCCCCACAATGCAAAAAGTGGTACATTTTTTTCTGCCTGACTTCCCGTTACCTTTAACCTTACACTGTATAGGCCTATGGTGTTACCCAAAATTGAACTGTTTTCCACAACAATTGCAATATGACTAATCCAGGTCAGGTCACCACAGGTTGTTACACCCAAATGTTTATGTTCCTTGACAAAGTTTCAATATTGGTTGTGAATCTTTGAACCGGGACAAAGGGGTCCAGATAAGGGGTCAGATTTTCCTAATATGTATAATAAACTTTCATGCCACACTTGGTTGAAACGTTTGGTGTGTCAAAAATACTGTATGTACTTCTTTTTGTCTTGTTCTAGGACCGAGCAAACCCATGGTAAATGTATAAAAGTTGATTGACTGTGGAATCACAGGGAATAAATCCAGACTGAAATGGAGTGGTAATATCCCTTTCTCTCTATATATAATATTGAAAACGTGTTGGAAACTATTGTTTCACGAAATTTCCCAGCAACTGCGATTAAGCGAATAGGGTGGTAATAGATTATCATCCTCCCATTTATGGATGGGTACGACATTTGCCTTTTTCCATTCGAAAGCTAATCTTGACTGAGTCATACGGAAACCAAAGCAATTTGGTTATGCATCTGTATTTATTATATTTATGTACGATTTACTTTCTTCTCATGATTTCAATGCATGGTTTATATGTATTTTAATTTTCTCCGTCCGCAGAGATATAATAAAGTTATTATTTTTATTATCATTATCATCATCATCATCATCATCATCATTATCATTATCATTTTCATTATCATTATTATTATTATGATATTCAACCGCCCTTTTTCTCAGTTGACGAAGTATAATGCAACCAGATCCAACAACTTTAATAGTGTCCAAACTTTTTAATATACAGAGGACTTTCTCCTCAGGTAGAACAATTGCGTAAAGGAAAGAAGCCCTCGGCTCCGCATCAGTATGGCTTTCTTTTAGGAAAAGGTCCTTGAACATTTCACTTTTGCGATCATCATCATCATCATCTACAGCGAATTAAATGATAGAATATCATTAAAAATTATATCCACAAATGTATCGTATATGTATGTATGTATGTATATATATGGAATATGGACAAAAGAACTTCTATGTATATAAGTTAGACAGAGACAGGTTAGCTTATGGAGAGTAAAGAGTTCAGACTGCGGAATAGGGTAATGACTACTAGGAAGTGGTTTTGGACAAAAAGACACAAATACAATATACATATATATATATATATATATATATATATATATATATATATATATATATATATATATATATATATATATATATCTGTGTGTGTTTATGCGTATACATATATGTATATGGTAAACTGCCAGAAATAAACTGCTTAGTAGCAGCCAACAATGGTAATACTGATCTTCGTATAAACGTCTAAGTCAACATATTTTGTGAAAGAGTAAACGTAAAACAAGACACAAATCTAAACCGGCCAGTTGTTGTAGACCACTTAATTGTGGCGGTATAAAGTGGTCTCCATCATGGCCACCGGTATGCACTACGAACATGGACAATTGGAAATGTTCATGGGATCAGGGATATGGTGTCTTTTGCTTCTGACAACAATACACAAGCTTACTAACTTTTATCCTCTCAAAGATTCATAGACTTCATACAGGGAATTATCTGCAGAATAAAAAAATTGGTCACGCAAAGGCCATGAAGCCAATTACAAGGCCGTTGTGTTTAATATCGAAGGTGATACCGGCGAGTCTACCGTAATGATCTGTCAATACATGCATTTTATTAACAAAACTCTCCTCAACTGTGGCCCTTCATATCCTGTGTGATCATGTGATCTAGCAATAAGCGTGCTCAAAGCTGCAGATTAATCTGAAGCCCATATTTGATATTAATGGTCTAGAATTTCAAATAGTAACGAGTGTTTTGCTAGATCTGCGCAAAGTATTACTTGCGTCGTCTATAATATCAAGACCTGCGGGTCATAGAGTATAAAGATAACATTGTGGTATCCTTTATCACGACAAGCAGTGTATTTCAATTAAACCATGATGCCCAAGTAGCGTTTATAACAGACTTCAAATTACATATACATTCAACAAACTTTATCTAACTTCATCTGGTCCGTCGCACGTCCACACAGGCACGCACGCACGAAGGGACTCACACACACATCATATATATATATATATATATACATATTATGGAACGCTATTTCTTCTTCAAACGTGTCCAGGCATTATTCGAATGCCGTTGTGTAAGTGAAGATTTTACTCAGATTTAATATGACAAGTGTTTGAACATATATTTGAATTGAGAGCCTTTTTATCTGTTTAATTATGTGATAAAATCCAGTTTAATCTACCATCAAATATTGTTATCATTTCATTGAATCAATTAAATGATATGACCAAATATGATATATTAGAATATTATGTTTTTCTTTCACAGTTTGGATCTTTAATTCTTAATGTGCCGCAATATTTATTCCAATGAATGCCAAACGTTTAAATGCTCTTATTTTTTTACAACTGCTTATGGTTATAAATATTACTAGAGGAGTCATCATATGTATCTTGCCTTCAATTATGAAGGGACATTTTGTATTTGTGTCTATTAAATACACTAAATATTATTTTATTTTTATCAATTGAATTTTGCGATGTACAGGATCATCAATCTTGCACTGTTCATAGGTGTCTTGTGCCTGCATCAGTATGTTTGTGCTGACGTTTCTTCAAATATAGTTTCATTCTTGGTGTTGATGTTCATGATCCCATTTTTAAGTGTTAAATAAATTTACTTTGTGTTGGAATACGTATCCCTGGACATCCCCAAAAAGTATCTTATGCTTTGTTTTTACTCCCTATGGTAGCCCTCCATCAGGTTTTCAAAACTGCTACACATTTTATGTATATTATATGTTTTGTGTTAGTTGTAGCTCCCGAGGTCCACCCTAATCCAGGTCTACAACACACTTGTAACGTAGACACTTTAAACCATATTCCCATTGCACATGCTAATGTGCACACTTTGCGACGTGAACATAAACTGGAATGAATAGCATAACGTGATCTAGTGAATTTGATGTCGTTATGTTTAGTGAAACGTAGCTTGATCATTCTTGTCCCAAAGAAATATTTGCTTTTGGACACTTCTAAGTTTCAGTACGCAAAGACAGGTACTATTAGTGTGGTCTATGCTACTACTTTATTGCTACATCTACGCATATCCAACCCGTTTCTGCTCTACGTCGAAAAAAATACAAATTCAACATTTCTCAGTATTTTTCACAAGTCCCTAATATCTGTGCATACTTTACAAAGATATGTCTCAAAAAAATTTTATTTCATGAAACTCGAGTACTACTGCCAATCTCTAACTCAGATCATGCTGCAACCTCGGCCTTTACCACAGATTGTCGTTTACCGCCCACCGTCGTCCTTAAAAGAGACCTTTGTTTACTGCTCACCTTTGTCCTCTAACGCAAACTGTTGTTTTCGACCCATCCTAGACTTCTAAAACAGACTGCTCTGTACCACATACCATGGGCCTCTGCCATACTGTTCTGTGTCTTCTACTCTAGTTCCATAGCACAAATAGCTATTTTCCATCAATCCTCAGGCCTATCAAATATGGACAGCCAGTATTATGCCATACTCTGTCATCCTTATTTAACGATATATCGAAGTCTTGGAGTTGCTAAAGCAATAGTGGTACAGATTGTGCCAGTCTATGAACAAATACATACGTGAAAATATCAAAGATTACTGGGCATGACCATTTAAATGAACCTGGCAGAGACCTATCCAAGACAGATCCCCACAACATTTGAAGATTAATACGCCACTGGTGAGAAGGACCATCTTGTAAGCTCAGCAGTCAGCTCAGCTAGGAAATTGCAGCTTCAGCTGTATAACAAATTAAGCTTTCGGCGAACCGACAAGTGTCTTTGTGTAATTTAAAAGCAGCTGGCCGAGTGGTTTAAAAGAAGAATGTTTAATATTTGGCCAAAAAACAACCACAAAATACCATTGGACTCGGTACCCACCAGGTTCGAAGTGAATCTGGCTGACACTTTTGGTGAAAAGGTTGAAAATGTGAAATTAAGACTGCAATCCCCATTGATTTGCATAATAACCAATATCGATGAGTGCCTTAACAGATACGTACCAAAAATTGCATAGTTCATTAAAAATCAGAGATCCATGGCAATGCCACCTACTGTTAAGTCTGTTTGATGTTTCCACACGGCAGATTTCCATCAAATTTCGGCACAACCTGAGGTACAGTTTTGGAGAAATAAAAAATAGTGCAAACACACAAAAAATTATATTAAAAAAATAATTTAAAAAATCACAAATTAAGGTCCATGGTTCCCAACAAGTGTCCATGTGCAATTTCAAGGAAAATGTCTAATCAGTTTCAGAAAAAAAACTTCTTAAGAATCTGCTTGAAAAGAACATTTAAAAAACACAAAAAGACAAAAACAAAAACAAAAACACTTGCCAAAAATTTTGGTAGAGACCCACCCAACGCAGAGCCCCAGTAAGGTTTGAAAAGCATCTGACCAACGGTCTTCGAGAAGAAGTTATAAAATATATGTAATTCTGGACAGATGATAGACGATAAACAATTGACGCTAGAGGGACAACAGATGAAGACCCATCTTATGTGTTCGGCTGCCTGATAAGTCAGGTGAGCTAAAATTACTATATAGGAGACCATTTCCAAACGTTTACAATGCTTGGGAAGAAGTCATCTCCACATCGCTGCTCCAGTCGCATACTCCCATGGATTTTCTCACAGCACTTCTGTCGCCCTTGCCCCTCCCAGCCCCTTCATCCCTTGCAAAAATCCTAGTTACCCATCTGGATCGTTGTCTACCGCCCAACTTCATTCTTTGCAGCAGCACACCCTCGCTATCACGAACTCTTGTTATCCCCACCTTTGTGCCCACATGCACACGAAGTTATCCCCCCTTTCTAACAATAGATATGTATAGCACCTCTTAGATTCTATGCTTATCTGCCATAGTTCTTCATGGAAACAGATGGCTCAGAAATTGAAAACAATACAAAACAAAAAACAACAAGTCGATCATTTCATCCCTAACTTCTGAGGCTATGACATTTTCCATGCCTGGAGCCTGTGCCAAGCGCAAGCTACAATCACCGAAACCCTAAAAAAGGCTATCTTCTCTTCATTTTCCCCATTGTAATTATTCATTCCTTATATTTTGTAACATTTCTTTTATTTTATTCCAGTATGCGACCAAGAAAGCCTGTGCAGTATTGATACCTTCTCTGCTCTCTGCTACACCCCTTGCATACCTAACATCCAAGCTGCACACTTATCCTCTTCTGAGCCGTTGATTTCTGTAACAGATAAATAAATAGTCCTACAACCTGGATACCTGTTTTGCGGCGTCCTGAAATCTCTAGCCCTTCGCCCTGTATATCAGTTACACAAAGATAGTCAATGCTCTATCCTCTCATATTTCTGCCTTCTACACATTTTACAACTTACATCACTTCCTGCTGTGCATTTTCTTCCGTTTCTGTGGATTTACAACCCCTGCCCCACTGTGGGAAAATATTATAGATCACTTCTGCCATTCCAACATTTACACTGCTTTTCTTTGTCTATTGTTCTGTAGGCTTTCAGGGTACAATTTCGGTAATTTCTTTATGTCATTCTTCCTCCTTTGTTTCTGAGACCATAGCCGAATATATGGTTTTCACTCATCTATCTCATTAATGGCTTGAAGATCATACCTTTTTGCGAATTTGATGGCTTAAAGAACTCTTCCATTGGTTTCATATGCACTTTTCCGCACTACGTCTTTATTTTGATTGCAAAAATCTAATATAGTTCAGTTTACCCTTACTAATGTTGCCTTTTTAACACTATGCAATCATAGTTCCCCTGACATTGCTCCCATTGTTATACATGGAGCTGCTCTGTGTGTGTGTGTGTTTGTCTGTCTCTTTCTGTTCCTGTGTCTCTCTGTCTGTCTGTCTCTCTCTCTCTCTCTCTATATCTCTCCCCCTTATTAACTAGTATGTCATTTCTCCCATACGAAACCCAATGTACTGTCCACTCGATACTCCCTTGTCATAGTCCATAAACTCCTGTTCTAAATCATTGCCATGCAGTACAAATAAAATTGGTAAAATAATGCCACCTTCCGTCAAATGTAACTTATGTTCTGACATTTGTCATCCACTTCTACATTCCCCAATGCTACTGTGCAATTTGAACCCCTGTACAGAGTCTTTAACACTTCACGAAAGCTAACCTCAACCTCCTTCAACTTATTTCACTCATAGTGAATCTCTCAAAACTCTACCTTATGCTTTTCCTACATCCAAGAAACCCAAGATCAGATTATGACAGTTTTTGATGCCCTTTCCAAGATCTCTGCCAATGTACACAATTGGTCACCTACTTTCCTGCCTGTTTTTTTTCAGAATTTCACTAATGGCTTAAATTCACTTCTTTTGGAAAATGTTCCAATTTAAACTGCATTCAAATACAATTTCGTTGTGGTTTTTTTTCAAGGTTTCGTTCTATGAGCGAAACAAGCAAAATAAATATACTGGGAAATTAAATGATTGTGCAGTCTATCATAAGAAACTCGAGCCTTTCTACTGCTCTGCTAAGCCTCCCCATGATAACCGTAATGAATAGACTCCCTACATTGAATGAGATGCTAGTTCTTCTACACAGATCAGGCTTTCTTCCTGGTCGTCTGCTTAGTATGTAAGAGATCTGAATTTTGTTCACTCCCTTGACATCTGTTTCTAACTGTTTCCTGAATTAAATAAAAGTTGCTGGCACCTGTGTATCGCTTATGGTCCTTTCTAAAAATTCGTTCAGTATGTTGTTCAACCAGGAGGCTTATTTAACCGCATATGATCAGCTACTAATTCATGTTGCATTTTACTTATTCTCTTACTCTTACTTATCCTATGCATCCGACCTACTGTATTCCGCATCTGATCTCCAACTGCAACCAAGTGTAACAAACTTCACCCCAATGCTCTCCGAGAAATTTCTTTATCTCCTCCTCACTATCTGTCTTCTTGTATTTATATCTCATTTCCTGTACTTTATTTACTTTTTTTTACCTTTAGTTTGTATTTGGAAATTGGGTAGGCCTTTAAAATTACTGTGATGATAAAACAAAAACACAAGTAATATACAAACATCAACACCAGCTTTTACATAAACAGCAAGGTATATACAACTTTAGGCATGTCCTGGAAATTAATGAGAGAACCTTGAACAGTCCCTGAACTCCTCCAAAAACACCTTTCAGGTATTTCTTTGTGCAAACTGTCCGTTTGGTTCAGGCATGGAAAGCCATCATAAATGAAATGCTCACAGTACAGATGCTACAGTAGCTGTGCTTCAGGTATTTGACAATGACGTGGTGGACTACTTAGCACCACAAGAGCATACCGAGGTTGCACCTGATGTAACCAAAAGAGCATTTCCATAGCTTCAACAGTTATAATAATATCATAAATATGTGTGCCATATGCCTAACAGTACGAAGATACTAAGAGAACTAAGCAAATAATGATAGTTTCACTCTGTGTAACAACTACCAAATTACCAGCAATTAATTGATGTTGGAGAGGGTACAGGAAGGGACTTAAGTATCATTTTACCAGCTTGTCATTCAGTTATGAGCTGTAAAGCAAAGTGAAATAAGAAAATGTATCAGTTTGACTCATACTGTTCGAAATTCTTGGTGACCTAGATATTTCAAACTACCCTTCACAGCACCTACTTTGTAGAGATAAAAACAATGAAAAAAATGTTTGAAAATTCAAAGATAAATGTGGTGGACAAATAGTGGCTACATTCAGTGGTTTATCTATCAAGATATACTCTCAGATCAGAATGGCCAGCAGAAACAACATTAAAAAGCCAAAACTGTGGCTAAATATATAGTAAAGAGATTAACGATTACTTCTATGCACTAAAATGGGTTCAAATATATAGAAATTAGGGGAAAATATGTCCCTAGCATGAGCAACTGGTAATTAAAGTATTGAACAATGTCACTTTGACTGTGTATGATGATAAATACTACATTTTAGGGGATTGTATTTCAACTCTAACACACAGAAATAAATTGATTCCAAAACAGACATCTTCCCTTTCTGAGGATGGAGAGAGTGATAACAAGAATTTGATATGGACCAATGGTGCATCATTCCATAAGTTCTGTGGCCGACCCAATTAGATAAGGAAAAACACAACGGGTACAGTAAATGATGAACGATATGATTGATTCCCCCAGCAGTTACAACAACATGGCACTTCAGATTTGGCAATATGAATATTAGGAATGCAGTCAAATCTAGACCTTGTGTACAGCCTGAATAAAGTTATGAGGTGAGGATAGCAGCATGCCTCTTTTGATGGCCATGAATGATCTAATGGCTGTGGTGGACATGTTAATCAACAGCAAGCAGTGTCAGAATTCAAGCATAATATTGATCACATAGAACCTGTTTGCCAACAACAAATAGTCTCCAACTGTCAGTCTGAATGTGAGTGCACAATAACCTGTTTTGAAAATGCAGGGGCCAAACATCAAAAAGGTACCCTAGCTCAACAGCTGGAGTCCAGAAGAAGTGGATCTATGATAGAGGTATTTGAGACAGCAACAAACCAATCACATGACTTTTTTCTCACCAACTGTGTATCTAATAACTTAAGCATATAAGGTGCCAAATTGAAGTTCTCCCTTCAAAACTTGTTGTTAAGTTCATGAGCACATGATGATTCAGATACAAAGTTCAAATGATAATAGGAAAGCTGTTTCAGATGCATGCAATGGAATGTTGTCATGCTATCTTTGTTGAATGTGTGCCCACCAAGCACGAGAAATGGTATAACAAAAAAAAAGACCTCCTGACGTGGTAGATGCTATTTTTGAAATCATGCTCAACATATAAAAATGGTAACATGAAACGAAAAGACTCAGCAAAGGCTGCAAGCATAAGACACAAGAGGTGTAACTAGAGGACAGAAGAAGAAACTTCTTAACTAATGGGGGACATTTCGGCCTGCATTTTGGCCACTAGTTGCAACACTTCCAAGCACTCTATTCAAGCCCACTTTAGACATGTCATATCAAGAAGACAAAATTACTACATATCAATCCTACACCAGCTGTGAAAGATCAACCAGTCACTGAGACCTGTCAATATCTCTATGTCTCAAAACACTAGCAGAGGTTGATGATCCACTTACAACTGCAGTACAACAAAATAATATAGGAGCACATTGCGCTTATTTTCATCTGTACCTACAAACATATAACAGACTGAAGGAGCACTTACATGCTTACATACCACACCCGTCACAATAAGCAATATTCGTTGCCAAAACAGCGAACTTCCTTCCATACACCTTTATGCCAGGTAGGAAAACTGAGAAAATATACCAAGCTGCAATTCCCGATCTCCCAAGGAGTTCATAAAAGAATGTAGAAGATTTTGTGATTAATGTTTAAACAGAGGCTCGACTTTTCCAAAAATAGTCATGGAGATCTGAAGATGTCGGTGAATTGATAAAGGATGGTCACATTGTCTCATTGCTATGAAGAGGACCAACACACAAAGTGTTCCGGTTCTGACAAAATTTTACAAAGGCCTGTGGTCAGCCAACATTCCCAAGACTGTTTTGTCTCAATTAGTTATTCCTTAACACCATGACGATAGCCAGGAGGCAACCATTACCACCCAATGAATTTCCAGCCCATAAAACTGTTCACAGGCTAACACAAAGAACAGCTAAAAGCATATAAAAGGGTAAAAATAACAGACAAAAAATGGAAGACAAACTGAGTGGGATTTACTCTAACCCAGCACATCCAGGACGTTAATGTGGCATAAAATTACTCACTTATGTTGCGTGCATAAGGCAAAGAAAAGCAAATGCCTAAATAAATAGGGTACACATTATGCAATCAGCCAAAACAATTTGTCCTGAGACATGCTATTGTACACAAAACAGAGTAACAGTGGCAGGTGGACTTGTGTGACCTTCCCTCAGTTGCTAGGTACAATCATGGAAACCACTTTATCCTCACAGTGACAGACTCCTTACCTTGCTTTGCCCAATGGACTCTATTTACAAAACAAATGCATGGCAGTAATAAAGTCATACAGAAAGTATTGCAAATGCTTGGAAACACACCGAAACATTAACAGAGTGACGTTGGCAGGGAGGTTACTGGTTCTTCTTTCTGAAGGGTGATAAAGGGTACGGAAGAGAACACTTTTCTACCAACAATGAAGATATTATTGCTACAAGTGTACAGAGGTTCTTCCAAACATTCAGAGAGAGAATATGAAGATATTTTCTATTATTCTACTCATAGGTACATCAGCGTGTTCTCTGATTCTTTCACTGCCTTCAATTCCATGCACTCTTCCTTAAAGGGTTCACCGCCACAAATGTGCGATATCATGTCAGTGATGGTGATTTATGGGACATACAGTATGAAAACCTGCCATTGCATACAGAGAAACAAGGTGAACCCCACCTGACATAGTGATTATATTCACACGGTCTATTCCATGGGACTATTTAAAAAAAAAGTTTTGCCAAATGGACAACAGAACTGTAAAATACTGCAAAACATGTCAATAGAACCAGTGTTTACTATATTAAAGACCTGCAGGATCCACATGATCTTCTTTATGGATAAACTCACAAAAACGTGTGGTAAGCATGGGAGAAATACTATATCTAGGTTGGTAGACTGTTCTTGGCATTTGACAGAAAATCAGGCAACAGGGATACAACGTTTCTTAGCTATTGACTATTTGAGGATGTGGAACTTGATGTCGCTGATGTAGACCTTACAGATGTTTTCAACACTCGCTTTCATTTGGGGGTATGATGGTGGCTGTTTGGATCAAGACCTGACCCTTGGTGGTATTGGAAATCACGAATGTGAGGCCTTTCTGCTGTAGCATTGGCCGATGAAGCTCTATTTTCATTTTACCTTAATTTTGCAGATTTATCATATATCACTGGGTGTATGTCACTTGACACGACATACGACTAATAAATGCATCTAAATAAATTTATCCAATATCTCACATATTTCAATTAAAATAATCAAAATAAAGACCTTTTAAAATCCAGTTACCTACCCTGCTTCATTGACCCACATTACACAATTCATTGTGTGCAGGAAGCTTACAAAAGTAAAACCAAATATACATGACTATTTTCCAAAATACATGAATTTCAACATGTAGGGAGAACAAGCAGGCACCTTACACTTTCACACAAGTATTGCCAACATCTCGTTGTTGCTAAAATAGGGTAGTTTGTGACTACATATCCTAATGTTGCCATATTCACATTCACTTGTCTGTTTAATGACCAACTAACTTGCCATCCTACAGAGTAAAAAGAAGTTTCGTTGTGCAATCCTGGATGCCACAATCTGAACCTGGATTTTGATAGGTCCGTATTGTGTACATCCAACTAGATTGAAACGCAAGCGGTAGTTTCTGTGCTGGCCACCAGGTAGCTACCATGAAGCACTGCCTGGATGGGTGTGATAACAGATGCCTCCACAAAAAGCAATGATGGAGTTTGTGTCTTCATGTTGTAGTGGCTTTGTTTGAAGCAAGATGTTTAAGTGTGTGTTTCATGCATCTTGACCTTTTTTCAGGTGATTAACTCTGTCATTCCTCATTAATCCTCCCAAATCACCCCACAAATTCACATAAATTCTCCAAATTAGTTTCAACACTCACTGGGTGTAATATACTCTACCATTTGGATACCATTAACAAGCAATGGTATCAGACAGAACCCATCTTGTATTTGCAATAATGAACTTTGACAATCTGATGATACTCTGGCCTTTTCGTTTCACTAAACCTCTGGTCCTGGTATGATCTGTTGCTGTTGCATGATTATTTTCATTTCCACTATACAATAATAAGATTTTGGTTCATACTTTACATTAATATCATTTTTATGACATTTTGAACAAAGTTCATTGAATTAAGATCCATTTGTATGCTAGTTCTCAAGTTTCTGTGGGCCCAATCACTTAAATCTAGTACAAAGATGCCTGCTATATAGCCAACAACCACTGCCAAGAGAGGTCAGCGGCTCCCTCTGGCCATGTTTCTTGGCTACAAGTGTCCTGTTTTTTAAGTTACCTAACAGGTCATCTGTCATGCGTGGCCACTTTTTTGTGGCAGAAAAGGTGACCATTTACAAAAGATAGGACTGTATGTTCATCCTGTTTATCTTCATCTAAGTTTTCCTTATGATTAATAAGGGTAGAATCTGAAATATTATAATACATTGCAGCCACATGAAAATGCACCTAACAGTATAATATAATCAATATAATCATGATGTAGACATATTTATACTTGAGTTTTATCATCTAGCGCCACTTCCTAGTTGTTATTACCCTATTCCGTAGTTCAAACTCTGTGCTCTCCATAAGGCTGTCACTCTCCAACCCATGTAAATATGAAAGTACTATTGTACATATTGTCCAGGTTCCTCTCTAGAATTTTGAAATAGGGTGCTTTAACCTAAATACAGTGAAGGGGCATTAGCGGGTTACTACTCAGAACATGTTTCGGAGCCTATAGCCGAACATGTCTCTCTCAGTAGTGGTTCCTTTTCTGAACAAAATATTCAGTAAAGACAACCCACATAATAATGAATAAATATGAATGTGGCAAATGATGACGTAGCTAAATAACTGAAGCTTTGCTTATAAATGTTGAGCTTTATCATGGATAAAGAATACATATGAAACCAAACATACGTGCAAAATTTGAAAAGTGCAAGTTCAAATAAGAATAATTGTGCTTGCCCCTGAACTAGTACGTACCCTTTCTAGCTGGACAGCTCACCTTAGTCTAACCACCTGCCAATGTATAACTGAAGTAGAAACAACCTAGGGCATTATATTCAGTCCTAGTGATTATTTTATGTTCGGAACGAGCGAAACTCCAATTTGCAACCTTTGGCACCAGTCCCCTAGCTGAAATGGAAAGCACATATATCCACTCGACCAAATCCCCATTCTGAAAAAGAATGGTTCAATGGAGGTAGTTATGTCTGAGTGCCATATCAACACGGTTATGCAGTATATGGATAGAGTCAGCATTTATTTCCAGAATCGGGGATTTAAATCCACCAGCATTAAGGAGATGCCGAGAATATAAACTCGAACTTTCATCCTTTGGCACCAGTTGCTAGCTGAAATGGGAACCATATATATCCACTCAACCAAAACCCCGTTTACAATGTAAACATTTGGAGGTAGACACCTGTACAAACCTAGGGAATCCCTAACAAGTACTGTAACAATGGACATCCTGTACCAGAAATGTATAACACACCCCATGATGGCACTTTCATCCCTCTGCTTTTAATACATTTGTACAGCACAAGTGACAGAGATACTGTCACCAAACATGCGCCTCACACCTTTCTCTGTGATATTTTTTATCCTAATTGAAGCTCGTATACAAAGTTTCCAATTTAATTTTTTTTCATGATATAACCTGCCTTTTTTCTATCTTGCACTGTTTGTTGATTCGTAACTGATCTTTGGTCATGGTGTAAGCATTGTTTTAGTTCTTTCACATATTTTTGTACACTAGTATCATGATAAATTGATTGACACATTACAAACAACATATCCAGCGCTTCATCACTTCCCTGCCTAACATCACAATGTTTGCAGAAACCCATATCTGCTGATGAGTTGCCTCACTGCACTTTCCAATAATGTGCCATCTTAGTCCTATGTATCTGATTCCATGTAATACAGCATTAAATACTTTTAATGTTGGTCCATTGTACCTTTCTTCCTGTATAATTTGAAGATGGTTGATTGAGAGTTTTTCTTGTGTAATGATAAGAGTATGCTAAGTCCATCTCATGACCACTTTTCACAGATTCCAATATTATAAACAGCTTCCTAAACTATGATTTCTGAGGGACAGAGACTGAGAGAGAGAGGAGAGAGAGAGAGAGAGAGAGAGAGAGAGAGAGAGAGAGAGAATGAGAGAAGACAATTTACACGTGCCTTACTTATAATTCATATACTTGTTAAATCCACATACTCAGGCAGCCAGAAAAAGTCCAAATTATACAACTTTAACCAAATTCAATTCCTTCTTCACTTGTAACAGGCAATGGTGGAAAGTCTGTTGGTGTTTTAAATCCATCCACTCAAGCTTTTAATTAAAGCTTCCCAAATGGACCTACAACCAGAATCAAAAGATTAGAGGTGCAACACTAAAACAAAATAATCATTTTTCGCCAAACATTAATCTTCTTTAAAAATTTCGAAACTATAAGCAATCACAAACAGCATGACAGGGCTTCTCTTCAAAATTGTGTCTGGTCAGAAAGTACTTAGAAAGGGCAATCAAATGTACACAGAAATTTCTTTACCATGATCTCAGTTATCACTGAACTGTCTGGCCCAGCATAGGCTAGGACTATCCATTACCAAGAGATCTGGATTCTCTGTCTGTCTAATGCCTACCGAATGTGTCTTGATTCCTTGTGTTATGCCTACCAAAGGTGCACCCTCTCTTAAAGAGGTTCCACCAAAATAAACTCCTAAGGATACCTTGTACCCCGATGAGGTTTTGTGTTCTCATTTAAACATGCTGCAGAAGGCTTCCATATATCCCGACATCCATCACAATAAAAAAAAATCTTTCAACTCTGCTAATGTTTAAATTTATCCCTGATATGTATAACTGCTTACATCATGATTAAGATTGATAAAGTCCTTTTTGAACGTCTGAGGAAATTCTAAAATTTAATTCGGACTGTTCCTGTGAATCTTATAATGCAACAGTCTGCAATTGTCAGTAGGAATAAAGTTTAAAAACCATAACTATTTGGTTTCTAGAATCCTTGAAAGAAAAGGTGCAGGTCGTCACATCTTTTTGCAGTTATTTCCAATTGCATGAATAAGGGTGTGCACCTTATACACCATAATAATCTGAATCTGGTTCGAAGAGGTCATGTTCATGAAATATTGATATTTGTAGATTTCCCCTTTAGTGATGTAGGTACTTTACTTGCATCAGCACCAAGTGTTTGCTTTGTTGAATGATCATTGTCCCCAATGAAAGCTACTATTGCCTTGTGATCTGACAACACCTGCTTCACTAGATGTGGTGAGTTCAAAATATTTTCTGCTGAAGTTGCAAGCCCCCAAAAACGTCAAGATTCACATGTTTCCTTGATCCCGTTTCCAATATCTTGAACTTGTCATCAAAAGTGCCCGCTTTATCCATTAGCAATTGTATTCTATCGGTCAGACACTACAACTGAATATCTAGACCCTGACCATAAAGATGATTAAATGTGTCTGAAACCTTCTGTTGTTTCGACAATTGGTGCATCATATGGTCCAATCTTTCAGTCGTTTGAATAAGAGACATGCGTATTAATTCCATGCAAAATTTGCTGACCCTGTTGCTAGGCAATGGTGACAATCATCTGCCATCAAGGGGCTCTATTAACAGATACACCAAGAGTGCTACTTACACTTGTAGCACAAAAGAATACTTATTTCAGACAAATGATTTTTTTCCTTATATTAAGCTCAAAGTGTGTTTATGAGCTTTCAAGCAGTTACGTTTTCTCAAGTCACTAGTTTTTGCAAGCTGCACATTTCATCCTATTGATTGTGCCCATACATACAGGGTTATTCTTGAGTGATTCAGTCCACTGGAATACCGCAGTTAATATGAATGTCCCATTTTGGACCAAAATACATTTTACTTTCACAACACAAAACCGGAGAACAGTGTCAGTATTTTTTTCTAATAGCCAGGACTGATTCCCTTGTGTATGATCCATCAAATTCCAGTCTCTTTTCTTTTTGATAATAGTGTGGCCTTGGGTTCTTCCAACATTATAAACTGTCATTAAATCATCCTCTGGGGCATGACTGGTGAAAATTTTTGGCATGTTTGAAATTGGCTATATTTCAATTCATTTACTACTTCTGATATCCACACTCAAATAAGAAATCACAACAACATCGTACTTCACAGGAAGAAAAAAAACTTGACAGGATATATAATCATGTTAATATTTATACGAACATTATATGCCAGCAAAAAGGGGTTTTTTCTGTAGTATAATTTTATTGCGGTGGAATATAAACAGATTGACATGAATACTGGTACATGTAACTGCCATGAAAAGTCAGTCACTTTCAACACTTGTTGCAGGATGTCATATTTACTGGCCAACAGGAATGATGACTTTCAGCAGCATACTATGGGTAGCTTTGGAACTCCTATAATAGTTGACCTGTGGCCTTTTTATTAGGCAGACTACAGACGTAGGCATATACCTGCCTGCAGCATCACACCCTGTATAGTGGCTAGACAAGATGAAGTACTCTGCTGACCAGAACATGCTGCTTTTGCAAGTGCAGACTCAACACGACCACTCTACACACACACACACGCACGCACACACGCACGCACGCACACACACACACATACATACATACATACATACATACATACATACATACATACATACATACATACAAAATATAAACAAGAAATGAAATCAAATAATTTAGATGGAATGTGAGTCAGTCAGTTCACATCACTCAAGTCAAAACAAGACCAAATTATAGGCTAATGTATTCGACCTTAAAAGTCACTAAATGTCAAAATTAGTTATACCAAACGAAACCCCACAGGTATTTTCTCATGTATGTTTAATTGTAACCACTGGCAAAGGATCCACCATTACCAAGATATGTCAGTGTGGCAGGTTGCCATTTCATGGGCTCATCCACCATAACCAATGTATACTCTGGAGAAAACAAAAAGTGAGTGGTACCCCTTGTTTTACATATGGTATATTTTGGAGAGTGCGTGTGCAAATGTGCATACCAATAATTCTTCCTCTCTCAAAATCAGAGGTCTGTCACCAGTGTCTCCCCATGCCAAGATAACTGCCACTGACCTCTCTTGTGCTTGCAGCAGGCCATTTAAACCCCATGTGCACCTCAATACGGGATGCACTGTGTGACCTATTCTTTGTCTTATCCCAACCTTATCTAAAATTCCAGGCCAAATTTTCTTATTCTACACTGGACCGTAAACTTGGCGTTCATGCCATGTTATGCAACTGCATAATTATGTGTTATATTTACAACAGATGTCAGGTTCTTAACACCCGTTAAGCCATGGTACTACACACTATTTTTTCCTGCACAGCAGTATGAAAAAGTGTTTGTCTGCAATTTTAAAGCCACGGACCATGTGGCTTCAGGGATATTTGTTTTATGTTTTCTCCCAAAATGAACAGGAAATCAAACAAAATATAAAATCTATGTTGCATATTAGACGATATTTGATAGAGATTGACCAAAGGCACATCTACATGTACACCAAGTTTGAAAGGAAACTAGTGCCCAATTTCGCGAGAAATCCACTTATACATGCATGTGTAGTAGTCATCACCGAGCTAACAAGTACCGTTACTAACCAATACCAAATTTCAAAAATATGTCAGAAATCGGCAAAGGACAGTCTTCAAAATGCAAGTTTAAACCCTTCAAGCTCACCAAAGTTCAAAATTAACAACATCAAAAGAAACCCATTGGGTACTTTCCTCTTAGTGTTTTATAGTAATCATAAGTTTAGGATCAAGCATTTGCAGCTAGCCTCTATATCAGACACAAAATTCATTCCCTGAAGTGCAGTCCCTCTGTGACGTTGAGAAACTATTTCAACGTCCTTCACATTATGCAAAATCAAACTTTAACAAGGTGAATAACACATTTGCCGTACAATTACTACCAGTAGTCGTATTCCTACTTACCATACTGAATTTAAGCCCTCATTTACTTAAAGGCATAATGACCTTGAAAAATGGATCGAGATCACCCAAACTTTTACAAAATTTGACCATCGGCCTAAGGCACATTCAGCATAAATTATGTAGTAATACCTCAGTTCATTTTTACAATATAGATTTTGTGCCTTTTGTACACCTATTGTGCAAGTTCCATTTAATATCACTAGTGGCGTGACACTGACTCTATGTTATACTTTTCCCGTATAATTTTCCTGTTATGGTGTATGAATATACGTACACAAGTTCAGATGTAATGACAATCACAAAAAGTCCTTTCCTGAAGTGCATTTAGTGATCTTTAGAAAATAGGTCAAGGCCATTCACATAATACCATGTCAAACTTTCATACATTAAACATATTTGTGACAGATGTGGTATCATTAGCCTTATGCGTTCTCAAATATTGAATTTACTGTATTTTTAGCACATTAAATTTTGATCCACATCTTTCGTAATACTGTGGGTTGCGCCATCAAATTTAAGTGCATTTTTGTGCTTTTGCTTGATCAAGAATCCTGCCGATGTGCCTGATGAATCATCAAAAACTATTACAAAAAATAAACATTCTCAAACTTTTTTCACATTCTGGTCCATATATTGCATAAAACTTTAGGTAGTTCAACCGATATCAAGCTTTATCTGGACTTGTGTACCTTTTACAAGTCCTGAAAGCTATGTGGAGCTCAATTGAAAACTGTTGAGTCAATGATTGTATCAGAGTCACACAAAGCAAAGTTTACAGATGGAAGGACGGTCCTGATGGACTGTTAGGCTCTGCGACCCAAAGTCCCTAAAGCCAGAAATAGAAGCAGAATTGCAGCACCACACAAATAAAAAACTCAAGGTCACCAAAAGTCTGCCTATGAACTGTAAAGCAATTGGCTTTTTGGTTTTGGAGTAAGGAACTTTTTAAGATTTTGCCAAAAAATGAAAAGAATATCATTAAAAAGCCAAAAGGCAGTGGAGCAAGTCTATTTGTACAAACTCATTAGAGACCCACCAAAGATGCAACTCCACCAACTGTGGCGTGAATCTGACCGAAACGTTTGCAGAAGAAGTCCAAACTGAGAATTGCGATTCCAATCCTCATTGACTTACATTGTTATCAATATATTAGGGGAGTTAATTGGCAAGTACCTCAATTGACAATATGTTAAAAATCAAGGCTCCAGAGCATCACAGTAACCAATAGGAAGAGATGCATCAACAAAAGGTTGGTAGAGACCCACCCAAGGTAGATCCCATCAAGTCTGAAGTGAATCTGGCAAACAAATTTTGAGAAGACATAAATGTGAATTGCTCACAGACAGACATCGGATTGATGAACAGATGACCACCCTATAGGGTCATCTGACACACAAATCAGCTGACCTGAAACTCCAGTTCCACCTGGTGTGCAAACAGGGAATTCCTGTGACCCTGCAGGCAATATCAAAGCAAATTGCTCTATACAGCAAGAGAATATTTGATTTAAAAAACAAAACAATTCTTTACAAAATATTTTGATGACTCATTGAGTCTAAATGTAAATATTTTTACTTTACCCTTGAAAATTTCAACCACATCCAACATAAAGGTACAGTGTTTTCTTCACGTCTCACGCAAACTTCTCATGCACAACCTTGAATAGTCTTGCTTAAGACCCTTGTTTAGTAAACAAAATAGCTGATGAATATTATAAAAATAAATGGTGGGACGGTCATAGCACCCAGCTAGGACAGGCCAGGCTATGAAGCGGTCCTGGCGAGGAGTGAAGAAAGGGCTCTTTTAGCTTTGACCGGGTTCAGGTCGCATCCGTTCAGCGGCCCTGTGGTGCCAGTGAAAAAACACAGCAAGCAACAGGCAACCCAAACATGTAAGTACACTTTGAAAAGGAAGGGTACTCTATGATGACATGGGTTGCAGCATGATACGGCAATGGCCATGCAAGTACGGCCTATGTACTGTCAGATGGTGCTGTGAACAGTCGCACTGAAGCTTTGGCAATATGTAACTGAGTAACAAATTTAGGTGGCCCAGTAGGCCCATGATAAGAATTTTGTCCATTGGAATTTGAATAGCTGCTGCTAAGTAGATCGTGGGAGATGCAAGTAAGCTTTATGTGTTAGAGTATGTTGACAATAAATATGAAAAGAACATAATTAGACAACTGTATTCTACATGCAGCGTGATGCAATGGATCTATTATGTAGTGCCACCAGGAAAGCTTGCAAATATCACTGTTATTGCTAACATGTGGCTGTATAATGTAAGCTGAATTTCCACTCTGTCCCTCTGGTGGATGTCGCCCAGACTTCTTTTATACAGCTACCAATGCAGTTCATGCTTCTCAGACACTGCGTTGCCCAGCCACAGACCAGCTGCAACATGTGTTATCAAAGTGTACCTGGATGTTCTGGTCGGCTGTTGCCCAGTGTGTTTTTTAACTGGCGCTGCAGCGCCGCCAAACGGATGCGGCCGGACCGAGTCACAGTTAAAAGACCCTTTCTTCACTCCTCACCAAGACCACTTTGCAACCTGGCCTGTTCTAGCTTGACGCAATGACCCCCCCCCCCCCGGGGGAGGGGGTACTACCATGTAGGATTGTACTGGGTATGTGTCACGGGAAAGGCCCTGTTTTCACTACTCCCAGGATTAGAAAAGCCCCCTCGCCCCCCCAAATGGACACAGCTGGATTAGGATAGGGGTAACAATTATTTTAGTGAACTGATTGTTTTATTCATTTTTCAAACAAATGTATAGATCTTGGATATAGGCTGGAGATGTAGAATATAATTAGTAAGTTCTTTAGGGGGGGGGGATATTGTGGGAATTAAGAATATGCTAAAATTTGTTTAAAATGGGAATGTTGGTCTCCCAAATGCACCAAGATGCACCAATGAAGCACTCCTTTCAACTCATTACAGGATTAAGAAAGGGTACCTTCTTACATCTAGTATAGGATTCAGATAGGGTATTGTATAAAAATGTCCCAGGCACACACCCACCCTGATATTGAGTATGTGCCCCCCCCCCCCATTTATTTTTATAATATTCATTAGCTATTTTGTTTTATAACGAATCAACTGAGAAAGGGTCTTAAACAAGAGTAAACCTCGAGTTTAACACCAGGGAGGTCTTGGCAATTTCCCATGGGGCGCAACGTGTAACATAATTGATTTCGTGCACGAAATCGTAATACTTATAATATGAATAAAAAATTTGTAAAACAAAATAACAAAATTGAATTCCTTCCACAAAATTAAATTCCTACGACTTTGTGGACGAAACTGGACCTTCACAAAACTGAATTTTTTTCACAAAATCCAACGAGGTTATAACATTCTTTTCACGGAATTGAAATAGTTTATCAATTTCGAGCACAAAACCGTATAATATTATAAATTCCATGCACAAATGCACCAACTTTTGTCAATTTCGCCCACATAACTGAAAATTGGAATCTACAGAATTGTTAAACATATCGATTTCATCCACAGCATCATTAAGTTTTATAATCATGTCCACAGAATCCTTAAAAGACCAATTGTATCCACATAATCGGGTAGAATTCCGTCCACAAAATCTTAAAAGCTTTCCACATTTGTCCATACAATCCATTTTTTGTTCAAATATTGTGCAAGATATCGAAAAATATGTCACGTAATCCATGTTATCCAATTTTATGCACGAGATCGGAAGATCATTTCACAAAATCCATAGCGTACTCGACTTAGTGCACACAGTTGTAAGACTTAACAGCTTTGTTCATGGAAATCAAAAGATTAAATAATTTTGCGTTTCTCAATTTTGTACAAGAAATCACAAAAATCTACTTCACTATTGTCCATAAAATTCTAAAACACACGGAATTAAAAACGTTCTCGATTTTGTCCACGAAATGGGTAAAATATGACGTTTTGAACCCTGGCGTGCCAAATATAAACAGGTTAAAATTTCGTACCATCAGAGACCCTTTACAACGTTATCATAAACTAACGAAGCCCACACACTTGTGTCTATGTTTTAATTTTGACCGTTCAGGATGCTGATAAAATTGACAGGATAATAGGCCTAAAAGACAAAATTAAGAGACTGAAAATAGAAAATGGAAGAAAGAGACAGCCAACAGGCAGAATTTCATACCATATTGGCCAGTCTGCAATGTAACCCTGAAAGCCTCCTGTAGCATGGTCAATTCTACAAAAAACGTAACACACAAATCTCACACATACGTAGATATGTTGTCCCGCTGACCATTTGTTATTTGGTATTGTGTCTGTCGAACAGTCGCCTATGACGGCTATCTTCTACAGTTTGCTGAATTGTCACGACGGCATGTGACTTTATGCAAGACTTGGCGACTGATGACCTCTACCAGTCACTATAGGAACTCAAAAAATTCACCAGCATGATGATTCTGTGGCTTTATACAATTTCGTAATTTCATTTGCCATTCTATCCACACAATCCATTTAACATAATTATATCTGTCATTTCTTCAAAACTTGTGCATGAAACTGAATTAATTTTACAGGATTTTGTGAACTGAATACCGTTTCCATCGACAAAATCGATAATTTTATTTAAATTTCGTGATAGTAAATTCGACCAGATTCAAAGATTCGATTACGTGGAAGGAGTAACAGTCTGACACATAAAAGTTCAAACCCTATTCCATTTTGTGGACGAAGTTCAAAACTATGCGCACAGAAATGAAACAACAGGCTTTAATGAATTCTGTATTATTGTTTTTTTGTCCAGAACCACATCCTAGCAGTCATTACTCTTTTCCGAAGTCCAAACTCTTTACTCTCCATAAGCTAACCGGTCACTGTCTAACCTATATACACATGGAAGTACTGTTGTCCATTTGACACACGTTTTTCTATAGCATTTTGGCATAGGCTGTATTAGCCAAAATAAATCAGAGGGTCTTCAGCGGGTAACAATTCGGAACATGTTTCGGAGCTAAAACCCGTACATTTCTCTCTGAGTAGCGGCACCTTGTCTAAGCTAAATATTCAGCGAAGACAATCCACATAACAATGAATAAATATGAAAGTGGCAAATGATAAATTAGCTAAATACGTGAAGTTTGCTTATAGATGCAGAGCTTCATTATGAAAGAAGAATACCTGTCAAACAAAACATAGTTACTAAATTTGTATTGTACAGGCTCAGATAAGAACAATTTGACTTACCCCTGAACCAGTAAGTACCCTTTCTAGCTGGATAGCTTATCCTAGGTAAATCACCTACTAATGTATAACTGAAGTAAAAACAAACTGGGGCATTATATTCAGTCCCAGTGATTGTAAAATAAACAGTTGCAGAGAGACCACCTGTACAAACCAAGGGAAATCCTAACAAATACTGCAACAATGGACATCCAGCACCAGAAATTTAAAACAGTATTTCGTGATTTTCTTTCCCAATTGTGTCCACAGAATCGTATAAGGGTTACAATTTCGTGAAAATTTGTTCAATTCTGTGAATAGTATATTAGAATTTCGTGGACAAAACTGACAAATTGATTGACAGTTTTTTTGACAGAATCGATAAAGATTTTCTATGGCATGCTACGTTTTTTATTTCAATTTCGTGGACAAAATTGGCAGACTTACAGGTTACAGATCACAGTTGTGATTGGGTGGCTGTGGTTCTCAATGGAGATAGTCCGTAACTGTGAAGATACCCTGATTTCAGGATGATGTAGCTTCCGTTTAAATAAAGATAGCTACCTCAGGTTTGCTGCATCACAGAGTTGCTTCATTGGTGGCCATATAGGTGCACTGTCTTCCAGGCCAGGTGGGAACTTTATGGCAGGGAAACACAATGATGTGACCCTGGCCTAAGCCCAGTTCATGTAGCTGTATAAACTTGATATCCAGGTGTTGTTTCGTACTTCAATTATCACCAATTAACGAGCTTGGAATTATATGACTGTGTTGTTATTGACGGTGGCAGAACAAGAACAGGCAGCAAGTTGTTTGTACAAGTGGATAATGGTGAGGAACCTCCCGACTGCCATCTGGTTGTTGTATGGGAAACCAGGACTCTCAGGCGTCTTGGCCCTTCCACAAATCTTTATTTAGCAGCTCAGCTAACTATCTGCTAGTTTGCCGCAAGGAAAAAACTGAGCAGCAAGACAAACTATTACTTAGCAGCTGACTGTTAAACTGATGCTAAGCAGCCACTAACTAGTCACAGCGCAATTGATAGTCACTGAGCAGCCACTAGCTGGTGGTAGCTTGACAGGAAGGACTCTGTTTCTGGCCACTCTAGCCGCAACATAACAACCTTTAAGAAAGGCCTACCATCAATCAATGGGCCTTGACTGACTACGCACTTTCTTAATTGGTGCGTGAAGTAACTTACTTCTTAGAGAGGACATACAAGACTGTGTTGGTATTGACAGTGGCAAAACAACACTCCCAAGAACAGGCAGCAAGTTATTTGTACAAGTGGATAATGGTGAGGAACCTCCCGACTGCCACCTGGTTGCTGTATGGGAAACCAGGACGCTCAGGCGTCTTGGCCCTTCCAAAAATCTTCATTTAGCAGATAACTATCTGCTACTTTGCTGCAAAGAAAAAACTGAGCAGCAAGACAAATTATTACGTAGCAGCTGACTGTTAAACTGATGCTAAGCAGCCACTAACTAGTCACAGCTTTATGGCTAGCCACTGAGTAGCCACTAGCTGGTGGTAGCTTAACAGGAAGGACTCTGTTTCTGGCCACTCTAGCCGCAACATAACAGGAAGGATTCTGGTTAGTATTGCAAAAAACTTAACAGGAAGGACTTTGTTGCTGTCTATCCTAGTAGCGACATAGCAGGATGAACTCTTTCTGGCAAGTCTAGCAGCAAGTCAACAAGGACTTTGTAGTTCTCCAGCTTAAATGTCACCAATGACTGGTTCTAGTCAGTTTAGCGGCAACTTATGCAGAAAGGATTTAATTGCTGGCAAGTTAGAACCAACATACTGTGCAGATATCACCGAGTGAAAAAATCCTGGTCTTGTTCAAATGGAAAATGTTGCCGTTTTAATTTTTCCGAACTTGTCCTTTTTCCTTATTTACTTCCTTTCACAAAAATTAATTTTTAAACTTTTTTAACGTGTGTTACATCGTTGAACCATTATAAATCACTCAGGTTTTCGTGATCATTCTTTATATTCACCCTAAAACCATACCAAAATAAGTACCCTGGATAAATGTAAATTATGATACCATTGCCAGCCATGGTCAACCATGGTTGGCAATGGTAAGACCATGGTGTGTGGCAATGGTACTTTCCCGGAAATGGGCACAGAAGCTGAACCTTGCATAGCAGTGATCTGACCCTGGTTGGCACTGGTTTTACTGTCGATGCCATATTTTATAGAATAGAAATAATTTTTGAGTAACTATTGCAACATTGAATATTCTTTATTCTATTATAAACATGCAGTTTACAACTGATTGAACATCAATTTGCTCAAGTGTAACCTTTCCCCTTCTACATTTAAAATTTCCAAAAGTTTATTAAACAGAGATGCCATGGAAAAAATATATACTTTATAATTACAGTGGATGGGGGAAAATGATAACATATCATCCTTGAAACATAACAAATACTTAAAATGTTAAGATTAACAAACATTTACAATGCAATCTACACTCCCATACAATTAATACGAAATATGAAATATTGATTTATAATTCATAAAAAAGTGTCAATTTAGATCTAACAGTTATTACTTTTTTTCATATTCCAGCCCAAGATAATAACAAATGATTGTTAAACATCATTTAAGTGGACAAGTAGAGTACAAAATTTTAAGTCATGGTTTAAGTTAAATCAGAGTTTGAAGTGAAGTAATGGCCTTCTATCCAATTCACTCTTAAGTCAATCAGTAACATAGAGTTTATAAAACCATTTTATGGGAAATATGCAAAGTTGGATAACCATAGCAATGAAGGATAATGGACAGTCAACTGGCTCTAGCCTGTTTGTGAGTATAGAAGACCAGCCAATGAAACATTCTTCTTAGCAGCAGACCAGCCAATGAGATTTCTGCTGTACCTGGTAGAAGACCAGCCAGTGGGAGTATCTAGCGGCAGCTTAGCAGCAAACTAGTGGGTACTTAGCAGAAAACCAGCTTATGGGATATCTTCCTAACCTGGCAGAAAACCTGCTACTGCGAGCATATAGCGGTAGCTTGTCCAAAAACTTGGGGCTACCTATCTGCAAATTAGCTGCAACTTGCCATAAACCACTGGCCTCACATGTGACCCGTCTATCCACCAATCAGATCCCTTTTTCCTGCTACTTAGCTGCAAAGTCATTTGCATGGTAAAATTTCAACCACAGACTACTTAGCCGGAAACTAGCAGATTAGTATCTGTTAGTTAACAGAAACACTCAGCAGCACTGCCTTTTTTCATAAGGGGGCTACAAAACAGGAATGCTACTGTTTGATCCAGGGGCTTAACTGCAAAACAAAAATATTTACAACTGTAGAATAAAACAAAAATGTACACAAGTTCAGAATATCCCAAAAACAGGATGCACAGGTATATTTTATGTATGTGTACATGAAATTGTGTGAAGATGGTTACTTCATGAATAAATCACCTGTAATCTTCTCTCATGCCCTCATCAAAAATACAGATCATGACACAGAATGTTAAAAAAAAAAATTTAAAAATAAGGTTTGCCAGTCTGTTTGTCAGATGTTGTTATGGATACCACATATAACAATGTAAGACTGTCAAGGATGGTTCTTGTGGCTGCCATGACAACAAACATTCCCTTCTCTAAGAGCAAGCCCATATTTGCCACTTCCTTCTTGCATATCTGGACACACCTAGTCACTCCAAGAAACACCTAGACACTTAAATTCATTGGAATAAATGGTAATTAAGAAACCGTACATCCATCAGCAAAACTTGTTCACACCAACATGCACATACCAGCAATGATATGTTTTCATTGGCTGTCCTCATGCCCTTAAAGTAGAGTCAGCCAACAGTATGAAGGGAGGAAGTACAGCTGCTGGGTAGCCCTTCATATTGGATGGGCAAAGTGGAACATCTTATAAAAGGAATTGAGTGGAGTGTGTTTGCTGTGTGGCCTACTTGGCCCTCTGTTTGCCTGCCATCTGGTAGGCACTGGCCCTAAAGTGTTGTATGCTGTGGGCCACAATGCACTTGATTGACACTAGGGCACATAGTATACACATGAGGCACCATCCAATTAATCTCAAAGTATAAGTGTACAACAGCAGGTATGCAATAATAACATAAAAATTGGCACTTTATTGACCGTAACTCTTGATAGAAACTATGATGTAAGACCAGCATATTCTTTCCTCAACCAGGTGTCACTGCTGAATCACACACACACACACACACACACACACACACACACACACACGCACACACACTGGTTACAAATATAAGCAGGTGGAAAAGTTAAACATGCATTAAATGTGTTATAAAAACAATACATATACATGTAAATGTAAAACATATAAAACCACCCACCATTGGTGAAGATCAGAACTGTCTGCGTACAGATACCGTGCCCTAAGATACACACTAGCACAGCCAAATCACAGACTAACACCCTCAACTGACAAGCTGGTATCCTCAAATACATGGCTTCTTGTTTCGATAAACCACGCACTCAATAAAATGTTCTAAAACATGCCCTCTCAAGTGGTCTGTTAACAGTCAACAGTCATTATAATATGGGAGATCATGCATGGGATTTGATCTTCATGCCAGGTGATCTTCACTCTTACCAGTGTGGTGTCACCAACCGCGGACCAGTGTACCTCGGTGAACACTGTACCTTCTTGCTGCACATTTAGCCTGAAGTATTTACAGTCTGCACATCAAGAAAAACCACCTGAATCATAACTATTAGTTTCAAACTGGTCTGTGCATTGTCAGGTGAGTGTGCATGCTGTCATAAATGTGGCAGAGAACAAATAAGCTTTTACAAGCATTTTCCTGTTACCATGGTAACAGGAAGGCAGTCAAGTTAACAATTCACCTAAATGCACAATATTGTACAAACAAAAATAAACAATAAAAAAACTCAGACATTATGGAATTGCAGTAGCCTGGATGTCCCTGCATTGTTCATGACTGCAGCTGCATCTATGAACTTTGAAGTCAACTTCATAAGCTACTCAAGCTGTTTATACTCTATCCTCATACATGTACATCTTTAGTGCCGACTACCCCACCCCAAACCCATGGGCTGAACTTCTCAGGAACACCACAGTACAACCTTGTATCATAATACTGACAAATGTGATTCAGCCTTTGATGATCCTTTTAATTGTCTCTGCTAAAGCAGGGAGGGTATGTCTTACAGGCAAATGTGGCCCTGTTTCCACTTCAAAGGGGAGGATTTAGTGCCTAGGTACCAGACGTCTCCCTTGCTGAAGCTTGCAGAGACAATAGGTTGTCCTCTCAGGCCCAGATTAGGCCCACTGTACTCACACAAAGGTAAACACGGGAGGAAATAGCACAGTGCTTTGAGCGTGCACTCACTGAGCATCTCACTTAACTCTCTCAGACCCCATGGCTTTATTTTCAACACAAAAATAAACAATGATATTGAAAGACTTAGCTTCACCTTTAGTCGTTAACGGCATACCACACATACAATCAGAGCACAACTTTTGTATTGCTTTGGGTTATAGGTTAAAATTGATTAACTTGCACATTGTTTTGAGTAGCGACCATCAACTTCAAAATCATTTAGCCGCATTAACTCATATTGCTTTAGAAAGGAAAAGAGTTAGCCATATTGGTGCTACAGCAAACGTGGATTAGAGGAAGTATAGACACAAAGACTAGCACATCAAACAGGCCAGGCTCGTACTGGACAAAAACATGAAGGGATGAGGCAGCCAGGGACAGACCAGAGGGAAGAAGTAAAAGACCGCTAGGAGGTGTGCTCTGGGTGTCTGACAATAAGCAGGAACTGGGCAGCCTTGTCAGGGATACACAACTATTCAACACCTGCCCAGACACCTCTAACTGTACCGACCACAGACAATGCCGTCGCTGTCGGCTTCCTATCCACACAACAGCTGATTATGTGGGTCTATCAAAGCTAGGAATGTTTTATGGTCAGGTGAGCTTGCAACAGGTGAATATACAGCGCAGATGTGTGCTGTATAATTGATCCCACAGAGATTGAACTACACATACATGAAGAGTGCACTTATATTAGTGCTGTCTGTGTCAAAAGCGTGCATGTCCCTACCTTCTATGCCAAGTCTCACTTCCTGCCCCACAAAATATCTAAGTAATGAATATATTTAAATGTATCATAATTTGTCATAATTATATGCAGTATTCAATGTCCTGACTCACAAAATACAAAACATAAGTAAAGCACCTAAATATTCCCTTTAGTTTGGTCATAATTATTACTGCAGTATTTAATATTCTGACTCACAAAATGTCTTAACATACATAACACATTAAAATATTCCGTCCTGTATGGTCATATTACTGAAGTATTTAATGTCCTGACCCACATAATACTAGGCATAAGGAACACTTTAAATGTAACTCAGTTTGTCATGTCACTGTAGTATTCAGTGTCTTGACTCACAAAATATGCTTCTTAAACATAAGTAATACATTTAAATGTGTTCCTTCATTTGGTTAAATTACTGCAGTACCTTGTACTCAAAGTCTTGACTCTCAATGCTTAACATAAGGCATACAGTGGTACCTGCTGTATGTGGCCACGCCTTCAGCCAAGAAAAAGTGGTCACATACACTAGATGACCTGTCACTGCAGGTAAATTTACAAAGAAAGGGACTCCTATGTCCAAGCCTAGTGGCCACAAAAAGCAACGTGGCTGTTCACAGCAGTGGTGCATACAGCAGGTACCACTGTACACTGAAAAGTGCCATTTTGTCATATTACTGCAACTGGTATTTAATGTTGAAGTACTGGTAATGATCGACTGAATTTCATTTTGTTACGATGTTCGAAGCATCTGGGTGGCTGATGGGACAATATGTGCTTGCTCTCTATGCATGCCATCTGAATCCATCCCCTGTGCTTTTCATGTACACACAAAATGTGGAGTTCTCACATTGGTCCCACATTTGATAGACCACCCAAAGGGATGGGTCTGTGAAAAAATTCCCTGCTAAGGATTTTCTGTGCTGGGTCTTTCGTGGAGATTGAAGACTTTTAACATACAGTAACCTGTTGTAAAAGTTTTCCTGAAATTTGGGGTTCTTTTTTCATTTAGGAATAAAGTTTGGCAGTAATTCTCGAATTTGAGGGATCATGCAAACAGGACCCATAGACATGGGATCCCTGAGTATCACTAAAACATCACACTTGGAAATGGATACATGTGCTCTCAAAATAGATTCCAGTGGTCCAGTGAGAAGTCTCAACTTGTGATCCAGTCTGAAGACTTAGTTCCCAAGGACCTAACATGAAGACTCAGCTCAGAGTGGTCCAATGTGGAGACGTGGTCCAGCATGAAGATTCAGCCCACAGTGGTCCAGTGTGAAGACTCAGCCCACAGTGGTCCAGTGTAAAGACTTAGCCCAGAGTGGCGCAGCATTTAGATATTTCCCACAGTGTTCCACTGTGAGGACTCAGCTTGCTGTGGTTCAGTTTGAAGACTTAGCCCACAGTGGTCCATTGATTGTAAAGACATCCCACAATGTTCCAGTGTGAAGTCTCAGGTAGCAGGTGTCCAGTGTAAAGACTCAGGCTGCAAAAGTGCATAGTGAAAAGTGGCCCTGTTTACTGCTTGATAAGATCCCCCCCCCCCCCCCAGTGATGTACATGCAGTAAGAGAGTAGCAAGCATGATACAGTCTTTCATTTACTTCACCAACCAACCAGTGTAATTGTGGTCCAACATAATTCTATCCAAATATTAAAAAATGAACCAAAAACAATAGAGCATACAACATTTCAAATCCAGGTGCTTTCGTGCAGTTTGAGCTTACAGAGGTAAAAAAAGCAAAGTTTCATATGGGAGAGAAGGGTTACCCACATGAAAAGAAAATGCAAGCTGATGTAAGACTGATCTACTGGTCTTACTGATCAGAAAGATGAGTTACATGCACCAAGTGTGGCATTAGCTAGTATGTGCCATATATGGAAGCTGGCATTCCAGCAGTACCAAGTATGTGATTGCAGTACCATGAAATCTATTTTGAGACACTGTTCCCTTGGACAGGCTAAAAAGTGGTCACATAAGGCAGGTGGTCTCACAATGGAGGTGCAATAACATGGGAAAGATAGCAAAAGTGACTTTGGAAATATGGTTTTAAATGGCAGATGGTCTTCATTACAGTGGTCTCTCAAAACAGGTTTCACTGTATTGCTTATGGGCAAGTGCTGTGTGTGTGAACACCCTGTCATCACGTATCTATGGTGAATAAATTTATCTACCATGTTTACAAATCATGACACAACAAACATGATGTTATGCTTGAGAGATCAAATTAACCTTTTTCTGATGATCCTCAACACACCCTGAGCATCAACGAAGCATACACTATATGAGAGCCGCCATGCTCAAGATTCACCTGTAGCAATGGAAAACATCATAATTATCCAAGATTAAGGCCAGTGAAATCAGGTGTACTTTGCAGTGCATCATAGTCACCTGCTGGCACGTGGACTTACCATGCCACCAGGTGGCAGCAGTTGCAGGTTTTACAAATAAGAACAGTTTGACCTCAGAAATTTATTCAACACACTATACTGAAGTGATGTAATAGTTTCCATAATATAGGACAAACTGTGTTTTTTTTGGAACTAGCCTGGCATGTTTACAGACAGGCAAACGTCTGACCTACCATCTCAAGGTCATGCTTGTCTGCCTCTCCACCATCAGCAAGCCACAATCCAAAACACACAGACAACATTATTTCGCACCCAAGACAACAATTTCTGTTTGATGACATGTAGAAATAGCATGACACACATTTGACTTACCATCTAGGCCTCTTAAATATACTTTACGACCAAATCACATACACTTTTTTCAGGAATATAGTGTTTGTGAACCCAATACACACACATACACAAACACACATACATACATACATACATTCATACATACATACATACATACATACATACATACACACATACATATATACACATACACACAAAAACACCATACATACACACATACATACATATATACATACACACACATACATAGACACATACATAGACAGAAATACATACATGTACATACACATGCATACATACATACATACATACACATAAAACTACACACATACACATAAATACATGAACATACATACACACGTACTTCACACGCATACAGACATACATACATACATACATACACTTACATAGACACATACATACACACACACAAATACACCATACATACATACATACATACATACATACATACATACAAACATACATACATACATACATACATACATACTTACACACACATACATGCATACATGCACCAATCAAAATGCCAAGAGCTGGCAAGAGTTATATGCCATACAGAGATATGACTGAAGATATGCCATATTTTATCCAAACTGCCGACCAAGACAGTAAAATTTTCAATTTTTCCTCAAAAATAAAACATTGAAGCATCATTTTCTGACTTGTACATAGGGTTTGAACACCACACACAGATATGTGCCAATGGAGCATGATTCCAGGTACCATCAGAAAAAAATTTCACACAAGGTCCTATTTCAGCCTAACTGGCTAACAATTTATTATTCCTGGCTTCAGCCCAGATTTGTCCACTTGATTAGCAAATTGAAATCATTACCATGCATGTATTTTATAAGTCTACCTGCATTGCTTATGTTCTAAATTCATAATGCATCATGTACTGCGTACATGTACTAACTTGGCATGAGTTCCTGTTGCTACATATATGATATATCATGTCAATCAATGGGTATGATGACACATAATGTCTGAACCGTCTCTCTGTTTTTATTTAATAATAACTTTTGCAATAACAATAGCTCCTACATGTGATATTTTAGTCAGTTTAAAACCTTTGAATCATGCCTTTTCAATACTAATACAACGGTCCCTAACTTGACAGCGCAGCCAAATAATAGACCACCTGTTCTGAAGACAAGGTATACCACACCTTGGCAAGCACTTTTGTCTTATTTATTATTCAAAAGCCACTGGTTTTGTTGAAAAACCACAATTTGGTACTCCATGGGTTAGTCTTTCAATGCAGGCTCACAATTTACAGTGAGTCACTGTATATTTTTAATGTTTCCATTGGTGCTTTTCAATTTGCGAGCCTTGTCAGGTATTTGGTACAATTAAAAATGCGTTTGGTGTATCTCATGTCTTTTTCCCATTGACTGGTGCAGGCCCCAAGTTTCAGTTTCTGTACAAAGCCTCTATGCTGGACAGTGCAGCAGCAAGGCCTAAGGCAAAGACCATGGTCATAAGTCTTCATGTGACAGAGATGTATCATAAAAATGCTCTGGTAACATTTTAACCAAAAACAGGCACATCAATGAAATATTACATTTTCATTTCCTTGGCATTGGTTGTGCACTAGGTGCCCAACCCATGCCAAGGAAAGCTGTTGACCTGGGCCATGTGATCTTGACACATCTCATCTACAATTTCCAGTCAAATTGTTTTTTCATTAGTGCTGAAATTAGTTGAAAACACTGAAGCAGACGACATTTAACCACCAACCAGTTCTGGCCAGTTTAAGGGAGAAAGGGTTAATGATTATGATGTCACAGTACCGTGGCCTCTACTGTGCCAGCTGCTGATACTTTGGCACAGATCACGATGCTGTGAAGATAATTATAATGAAAATAGATTGCATGCACCTTGACCATTGTAGTCATTCTCTGTATTGACTCCAAATATCAGCAGGTCAATTTATACACAATCTAAACTTACACCTTTTCTACCGCCCACTTGGACAATAATAAGCAAGTCAAGTTATATACAATATCTTAAATTAAACTATTTCTACATCTATATCATGTACATGTAACTTGGACTATAAATAAGCAATTCAATTGATAAATAATCTAAAATTACACCATCTCTACAGCTCCCTTAGACTATATATAGGCAATTTGATTGATACATTATCTAAAATTGCATTATTTCTACAGCTAACCAGAACTATGTATGTAAATAAGCCATTCAGTTTATACATTATTTAAAACTAAACCATTTCAACAGCTACCTGGGACTATAAATAATAAGCAGATCAGTTTCTGCATTACAGTTAGAAATTACACACTGCGCTAGCATTACACCAACATAACCTGATTTTGGAGATATCTAACTGACAGAAAATAGTGCATCAGTTTCTCCACCAACACTTTTTGATCATTGACCAATTGATTTAATCCAATTTTAATCTAAAATCTTGGCTGCTGGCCAGTGATACTTTTAAATCAGAAAGTAGCTGTTTAAAAAAAATAATAAAGTATACTGGGGTGCCCAATTGTCGGACAGCTAAGCGCAAAGTTGCATTCATTGCGAGGCTAAAAATTAAATTACATCTACTGATGTGGTTTGGCAGTGCCACTGAAAACACCAATAACTGTGGATTGTTGGCGCATGTTTCTTGTCAAATCACACTCTTTGGATTGCCAACGCGCACACATTTTACAAGAGGTGATCGAGAACATCCTGCCACGAGCAGAAAGTTAGGTGTGCCCAAATGTCGGACATGGGAAGGTATTTGGCTGCACGTTATTTCTGTTCACCTTCTACCTCGAAATTAAAGTCCAATCCTTGAGGGGAGAATCTCTACATTGTAATACACATACTAGATTTAAAATTATTATTTTGCAAACTGCGTCGCACGGGTGTCGATTAACACTTGCCAGCTATGATGGATATTTTCTATCTAAAAGCTGACATTGTGTCTGAAAATACGCAAATTTCAAAAATCGTCAATTTGTCTTTGATCCCACATCAGTCTCTCGGTACTTATTAAATTAATATATTTTTTTACATATCTTGTCAATGAATGGCAAAACTATCGACGATGTCCGACAATTGGGCACGTCCGACAATTGGGCACGGTTCTATACTTGACTGTGCCGGCAATTTCCACAGCCATCATATTCCGTCGCTAAGTGTGCAGAGAAATTAGTCACCAGGGGCCATATTCACAAACAGTTTAATCCAATCCTGAGTTTAATCCTAAAATGAAAGTCAATGTGACTTTGAGCCTTGAACTACTGAATGGTTGGCCTAATATTTGATCTAAACTTGCAGGATTAATTAAACTAAATTCTGCACTGAAATTGGAACTTTGGAATTTAAGTTTTCATTTTATTAAATCAATCTTGATTTAAGGCAGATTTTAATCCTAAATCAAAAGATTCAATGCTGGATCAAACCAAGATTGATTTAATAAAATGGACGTGTGATTGTTGATCAAACAATGAGCCCAGGATTAATTAGTTTAGGGCCCAAACCACATTGATTTTAACTTTGGGATTAAAGTTGGGATCAGATAAAATTCTTTGTGAACACGGCCACTGGATGCTAAGATCAAACAAAATAGACAGGTGATGTAACGGATAGCAAGGATTGATCTAGACCCGCCAAACCATTAGCCCAATTTTGAAAGAAAGGCAAAAATTTGAAAAATACAGCCATGACTTTCAATTAATTCACACTGAAATGAAGTCATTTGCAGATTTCAAATTCATTTACCAAATCGAAGAAACATGAGCATTCAGTTAATTGGCCAATGCATATGGCATTCCATGTATTACAATTATATTTTAATTCTGTCAGTATAGGTGATCAAATTGTGGACAGTTACAATGCAAGAAAACAAGTGCTTACCAGACAGAAAACAGTGGGCTGCTGTCCTCTGGCGGACAACCAATGAACTAAATGCTCTGCACGATTTCAACGCGCCGGTCATCTGTGATGAAGAAGCAAGACATGAATTCAAGGAATTGTATTCCCCATGCCAGTACACGCATAAAAAGATTTTTCAAAATATTGGCTGTATTTCTTGCAGGAACATAATTTCTTCTTTGGGGGGGGGGGGGCTTGATGCAGGCAAGATACAAAAGGCACCTCTCTCGGTTGAAGAGGCCAATCAACATCTTGATAAACATATGAGGGATCTACAATTCAAGTTTGACTTCCAAAGTTTTGTTCAATAAATGGCAAAGGAGAATTTCAGACAATATGAAGAGGAGAGAAAGTCTGGAAGACATTTATCAGAACCAAAACATCAGACAATTCAGAATGGTTCAAGATTTCCATTACTTTCAAAAAAGTTTTATCCTATCCCATGGGTATGCTGAACTAAATTTTAAAATTTTCGTATTATGGATTTTGGATTTCCAGAGAGAAATTATAAAACCTCGTTTATGATTCAGACTTTCTCTTTTTCCAACATTATGAAAAAAAAAAGAGAGACTGGACATTTACATACATAAAGTCTTCTTTTCATTGAGCATGGTTTTTGACAATTACGCTACTTACATGTCATCGATATTCATCTGTCAGCTGGAGATATTTGTCATAAACCAATAGGTATGGCTTATTTAGATTTATATACTCATGCAGGAGCTGGCACTGAAACAAATCTTGTTAACTAAACCCCGCTAAAGATCCTGCTAATATATTCATGCCGACTAATCTGGCCTTAAGGCCCATTAAAAAGACTCCGGTACTTGTTTATCATCAACACACACACACACACACACACACACACCGTTTATTTTCTGCCGCCCCTACAGTTCATTTTAGGTTTTATTTTCCCTTAAATCACAGAAGTTTCAAACTTTGAGGAACAAGGTTGATGTGCGATCAGATCCAGTTTACGTAAATTCGTATTTTATGGCTACTCCGCTACCGTAAGTGTTATCGTAGCAGACTGCCAAGCTGCAGACAAGCGATTATTTTCTCGTTTGTGACAAAAAACATACCCCCGCCAAAAAGCAGATTAACATTTCATTCTAACCTTTTTCTGAGCCTTTCTTTGGACTTCGAACTCAATTTTATGATCTGACCTTCACCTTTCCTGGTGCTTGTTTATTATTTGATAGAATCTGGATGACCCACACATGTCTATACCCATACCCATCAGATTTCTACAACAAAAATGTAACACCCCCACCCAACCCCCATTTTCTGGGGTCCCTTCACTCTATCTAGCACTAACTTTTCACATTTTGTGAGCGTTGGGGGATCATTCCTGCAAAAATGCCTATTGTTTACATGTATGGGCCATCTAATATAAAATGTGGATTTTATCTGTAATACCCGTAGAAAGTGATGTCTTACCCTGCTAGAAAGCAACAGTAGCAACAAAATATATTATTTTGGCACATAAGGTCCAAAAGGAAACATAATTGTTTTGTGGCTTTATATGTACAAGGGAAGTGGGCCTATGTTCAGTTATAATATGTCAAAGAAAATAACTTTAAGTATAGCATAAAGGAAGGATGCCAAGATCTGGTCATCTGTAAGTGAAGTGGGCTTAGATATAGTTATATATCCAAAGAAAGTGAGTCTAAGTGTAGTATAAAGGGAAGATGCCCAAATCTAAGGGAAGTTGCCTAAGGTGTAGGTAAATGTAGGCCTATACATTGATTCCATGGATAAATGTGGGCTAAGAAAGTAGGTCCAGGTGATGGTATATGTACATTGATATTATGCATAAATGTGAGCTAAAGAAATAAACCGAGATGTAGATGTAGTTATATGTACTTCTACTCTATGCACAGATGTGGGCTAAGGAAATAGGCCTTATGTACATTGATTCTATGCACAACTATGGATTCAAGAAGACTTCATGCATAAATGTGGGCTAAGAAAGTAGACTTTGGTGAAGTTATATGTGGTGAAATTATGTTTGTTATTCCACACATGCATGTTTGATAAAGGTGAAAGTCCAAATGTGGATACTTGTACGCAAATTGATTTCCTACAGAACTGTGGCCTATTTTGTATTTCAATTCAACTCTATTGACACAGCCATATGATAGTTTTATAGGGTTTCACATACAAGTCCATAGTACATGTGCATGTATAACACATTTCTTAAACCAGCTGATTGAAGCAATAAAACTTAACGTACACAAAATACACTGACTTCTCTCAAGACTTTGCTTTCACTTCAACTGATCAAAACCATGTTTACATGTATAAAACTACTTCTGGATCACTTCCTTTTTCTTTTTCTTTTTGTCTTTATTTGAAAGAAGAAATGAAAATAACATGAAGGTCTGATAGTTACTTTTAAAGAAGTTCCATACGTCCAACATTTTCAGGTTTAATAGATGTTTATTTAATTACATATGTAAAGTATCATGTTAAAGTTTCTAGTTTTTGAGGAAAATGCTGATTTCATTATAAAATATCAACATGGTGAAGTCAAAGTTTGTTCATTTTGAGAAAACTGACATGTCAACATTATCAATTAAGAGAAAGGTAACATCACACAAGCTGGAACATTCAGTCATGACAAGCAGAGAATCATGCTGATAAAGAAGAGTTTCTTAGCTAGGTAAGATGTGGTCTTATTTTAATGCAGTTGCTTTGTATCAAGTGCATTACCGACCATGACCTCCCTGCGTCTGGCACGGAGCTCAGCAATGAGTACAACTGGCCAGAATTCCCAATACACATGTACTGCATTTGCGTGGACACTTCACACAGAATTACTAGCTCTCAAGCAAACTGAAGATACATGTACAATACCGCCAAAGTGGGCTGCTGTCAGTTGCTGTAAAAGGTCTAACTTCATCTTCTGTCTTTTTAGACACATAACTACAATAAAAAACCATAGTACCCACTCACAAACAGATTTTGTGAACATGTTTGCAGCACCGCGCAGTGACTGCGGTATTTCTTAACCTCTTGGCAGACACTTTAAACTCACCAGACTTTACACAACCTCAGAGTCCATGTTTACAGCTGCATCCAGACAGGGAAAAGCATTGGATGCACCAGTTCTACTCAAATGAATCTCAAGCTTTCGGTCTCAGTGTCCTGGGAAATAGTTCACAATCTCTGTCTTGTGCTAATTTTTATTGCCCGAGTTCATTCATTCTAGATTAGTCATGCAGCCAGGATTTTTCATTGGGTTGAAAATCAGTAATGGGTGATGGAGGCATGAAGGCCTTCCAGAAGAGTCTATGGACATGCTCTCACGAACAGATTTTGATACAAAAAGGCCCTGGCAGTCCTATGATCAGCTGTCCTTAGATGTATGGACTGAAATGGTCCTGTGATTTCCGTGATAATACCCGGGTTATGTTGCTTTAAGACCATCATTCCTCTTTGTAATATTCAAGTCTTGTCTCACACAGGTCTGGAGTCGACATTTTTCAATGAAAAGATAGACGCCAGAATGTTAGTGTGACCATTCAAGGTCTCTCAAGGTGAAAATTAACAGCACCACAAAAAAAAATAAAAAAGGTACTTTGGTATTATAGTTTAATTGTAACCGTGGGCCTAGGATCCACCATTACCAAGATAAGAGCCAACATGTCAAATTTGCTACCTTCTACATATTATTTAGCAATGCTAACACATGCATGTATCCCGCCCTTTAATTCCTTATTTCACTAATTATTTGTTGTACGGTACAAAATGCCAGCAACGCCATGTAATTAAGTGAATCAGTGAAGATCAGGGTTCAGGTACATTCCTACCAAGATTGAAAAACCCCAACGTGTGGTTTGGGAAATGTCGAAAATATTAAAAACACACAAAATTCACTTAGGTTGTTAGAAAAAAATGAACACCACCTGTTGAACAAGTTAAGGTCTCCAGAAGTATGCATGTACAGTTTCGAAGCAAATTAGACAAGTTGTTTAAAAGATTTTATGAAAAAAAAAGGAAAAAAAACAAAAACAAAAAACAAGCAACAAAATTCATCAAAACACTAAAATCACTGAAGTGTGACCATTTGAAACAAGCGGATCATGATTATCCTGTGCTCTGTTGACTGGAACCTGCTAGTTCTGCAAGTGCAGAATTTACTGCTCTGTGTTATTGCTTACCAGCAGTTGCATGTTACCCCGATATAAGCCAATATGTCAGTCTGGTCTTCTAATATGATTGCAAGTCAAAATTATGGCCTAAAGCAACATCATGGATACTTTCCTATATATATTTGATGGTACCTATGGGCTTAGAATCCACCATTACTAAGATATAAGCCAATATGTCAGCTTGACCTTTCAAGGTCACTCAAAGTCAATATCAACCCCAGAAACAGAAACCACAAAGGTACTGTCCTAGTCATGATTAATTTAAGTAATCATGGGCCTAGGATCCGCCATTTAAGAACCAGTACATGTATGTCAGATTTGCTAAGTCGGCAAAAAAAAAAGAATTAAAAAACGAAAGATTTGCTGAGTAAGCAAGAGAAAAAGCCGCATACATTTTACTGAACGCTATATGTGCACCCTCTGTCAGATGATGCACAATCATTGCATCATCATCTCCTTTACAAATTAGGTGAAGGTCCACCTGGTGAACATCTATATTTAAAATCAAAGCGTTCCAATATCACAATTTTCACAATATTGCAATATAATACCATGCACTGTGCAGTAGCAGCACTTACTGACACATGGTCACAACGTTTGATACCCAATAACTTTACCAAAAATTGGCATATCTCCATCATTTTTACCAACTCCCATTATCCTCAGCCAAATCATATACTGATACGATTTCAAACAATTTTGTGCAGCTGATACAGAGACGAAGTTATAAATATCCTTAAGACAGAAGAATACATAAAAGAATAGAAAACCCCACTGTGCCACCTGATTGCCAATATGTGAACTATATAATACAAGGTGACCCTGCATGCAATATCAAAGCAATTGGCCAAGTAGTTCCTGACAAAAACAAAGTTTCTTTCCAAAAGATTTCTTTTTCTTCCAAAAATGTTAGAAATTCATGAAAAAAAAATAGAAAAGATGTTGCATCATCATCATGAGAAAATCCCAAGGCAGGCTATCTTTACATGCACAAGTATCCTTCTTACAACCTACTACGTTAAAAGCTCAACATATTCTCCTTAACATAATTCAAGCAATATCCTAGAGTTAATTTTGAACTGTGTTAGTACTATCATTGATTACTATGTAATGTTAACCCTGACCATTTACTATGGAATGATGAACAATAGATGACCACCCGTCTTAAAAGCTCAGCTGACTGACAAGTCAGCTGAGCTATAAATAGGATTGGTGCAACATATTAAAATACCAAAATATCGCGATACTTACCCTGGACTAAACTGTATCATGACACAATCCTTGTGTATCGAACTTTTACGATACAGTAACAAACGTCAGTTATACCATCATTTAACATATCTATCTAAGCAAATTTGAGAAAAACGTCCCGCTGCCCAAAGATAAAAGCCCAAACAACACAATTTTCCCAGCTTTGCAGGAGTCCTTTTATAGCTGATGTGTGCAGACATGGTACAGTGAATGGTGACACACTACTCCAGACTCTGTGACACTTCCTGTTGTATGAAAATCTGAAGAGTGTCATCACACTATACACTTTCACGATATATCATCCCACATATCATGATACATGACTCTGTACTGAAAGGCATTGTCTTACAGAAATTAGTCATGACACCCAAACCTAGCTCTAAATACGTCCAACTTACCCAAATTTATCACTTCCAAATTTTTACATGACAATCTTTATTTTTAAATACGAACATATTACATTATATCATCTTAGTACGTTTTTATGTAATTATCAACGTACGAGGTGTTATTAAGTATTACGAACCAAAATAAAGCAGACCCTAAGCCTTTGAATAAACATTTAGATATTCTTCACCACTTTACATACTCTTTACATCAAGTTTTGTGTACAACAGTAGATAAAATGGTTATACCCGAAAAAGTGTAACAGACCTGAATCTGAGTCTTGCATATCTAAAACACTAAATTCGGTCCGTACAGGAAAGTTTGAAGATGAAAAGTGAGAAAGGTTAAATCTGCTTATGACAATGAATTCAATATAATTTGCCGACAACTGTGCCGTAACTTTCATAACGTCATTCGGGGGTGGTATGATATCTACCTGCGAGACAATAATTTCATTTATGAATGCAACTTTTGACAGGAGGTCAACCTTAATGGGCAATCCCTAAATCTCACGGCTGTAATTAATACCAATGGTGTATCACATGGGAGTTGGTGCAGCTGTACTGTTTTTCTAGATATATTTACGCTGCAGTGTAATTTAATTGTTTTTATATCATACATAATCTTGTAACCGAACCATGCTTTATTGTATTGGATTATGACAAGGAATTTGCATAGTCTGTAGCGCCAATTGGATGGCGAGTTGGGACTGTACAAGATCTCTGAGAGAGTCAGAGGTCACAGGCATATGCAAAATCTGGTAGGCATGTTTATACTGTAAATGAAGATGTCTAGAAGCAAATAATGTCAGTTGTATTGTGTGGTGATGTACCCTAAACATGGTGGACCTGGACAATGTATGATTTTGTTCAGGTTCTTATGTGGAGAACACGTTTCCAAATGCTTTCATGCAATGCCAACAGCTTCAAATAAAATTATATTAGTGAAATATATACATATAGACGTGTGTGTCTGTCTACCCGTGTGACTTGAAATAAGTATAGAAAATGACAATCAATAGCAGTATAGGCCACCCCCATCAGTGTAAACATAGAAGTTTAATTTTGATATTATTATGTTTTGCACTCAACAAACACACAAATGGACCACAACACATGGACTGAAATATAACACAATTAACTAAAACAGATATATCAGCGTTCATTTCAGAATTTTTGTAGAAGGGGTAGATTTGACTTTTTCAATTTTCATAAGCCTGTGAAGAGACCAAATATTCAGAGAAATGAGTTACTTTGTTGGAAACATAATACGACAAAATCTACATGATAAATGCGAGCTTGGCTCGCTGTGTCGAGCAACATTAGTAATTTTTTCGGCGGGGTATGCAGCATTGGCGGGGGGGGGGGGCAGACAGCGGTGAACAGTGGCAGAGAGCGGAAGGCAGCGGTGGTCGGCAGCAGACCCGCCGACCGCCACTGTCTGCTGCTGAAATCCAATTATTGAGACTTCTGAAGTTCAGCAGTAGACAGCGGCGGTTGGCGGCAGATAGCGGCATATACAGCGGCCTTTTGCCGCTGTTTATGCCGCTGTCTGCCGTCCACCACCGCTGTCTGCCGCTGTTCCTCAGTTATAGCGGAGAATAATATTTAATGGATGTACATAATTAGACCGAGCATACCCCATCCCATTAAGGGGGCTCCCATTATATACCGGAGGGAGATTGGGAGGGGGGGGCTCGGGAGGGGGGGGGCACAAAAGTTTGTCGCCCCAAACCAGGGAGGTCACAAAATGTCACTACCTTCATGCCGGAAGGGTCATAAAATGACGACTGTGTGGGTTACAAAAATCTAAAATGGTAAAATAAAATTGAAATACGGCAAGCGCTATGATCGTGACTCCTGTTAACAGTTAGCAGACCCTTCTAGAGAGTACTTACAATTCACTGATTAGCATGGGACATTTTTGCTACCATGATGTGACAACAGCAGGGGCGTAGGCAGGATTTTGGATTGGAGAAGTGGGGGTTCAACTGATATAAAGAATGGACCTGCAAGCTGCCGAAAGCTGCGCAGCCTTGCTGAAGGGGGGGGGGGTATTTCCTCCTCCCCCCCCCGGAAAATTTTGAGTTTCGAAGTGCAAAATGGTGCATTTTAGGGGCTAAAATAAGTTTCTTAGTGCTTAATTAACCCACCAGGATTGAGGAAAAATATTTGTTCACTAGGAAAAATGGAAACTGTAAAGCCCTAGATTGGAACAGATGAGCTTCATTACTTTCAATAACACATACTTGTATCATTTTACAAATATAAGTCTCTGAAGCATTAGGTATCATCCCTTAATATAATCATCAGATGTTGAAAATTAAGAGACCGCTGGTTGCAGCAGTTTTAATTTGTGCTGTTTGGTCCCTTTGCTCCCTACTTTACCACTAGATTGAAGATGGAAGAGGAAAGTAATTTTGGAAGTGTGACCTTCTGAAACTCTGCACAATAATATTCAGCACAATTTATTTTATATTTCTTTTCGTCAAAATATAAAATCTACCTCATTTTTAAAAGGTTGGGCATGCAAGCTCTCAGCATATTTCTTTGTACACTAAAGCATGAAAATATTTTTTATTGAAATGTTCATTTTATCGGGAGGTATTAAAAGAGTTTTGGCCCAAGCAGTTCATGGCATTATTCATTCAGGGCATTCCTATTATGAAACAGTATACCAGGCATTAAGTTTTGCACGATAAGTATGATATTACAGAACTGAAAAACTAAGCTTAGGTACGTAAATGTTAAATATATAGTAGGCATAAACTGACAACAAACTGATGACATTCCTGTTCTGGAGATGCAGGGCTAATCAGAATCATTTTCTGTGAGAATTCATGTGGTGTGGGACTTCAGAAAAATGACAACACAGTGAAATCAAGTCAATGTACATGGTGCAAGTCACTATGGTCTTGCACTCATGGAATTGTACTGAACAAAGTGGGTGGTAACTAGAAAAGATCATTTGCTTCAAAGCAAATCTGTCTCTGTGCCTTTAAAAGTTGTAAATATGAGATGCTACAACTTTTGTCCTTTGGCACTTCACATTCCATTAAGCTTATGGCTGGATGAAAACTTGAAAGTTCAAATGACCTTGACCTTTGACCTTTAGAGGTCACATGTAAATTACAAAAATGTGCCGTGTTGCGATATCTACAATTTGAGCCCGACATGACTGAAATTGGATGATTGACCACGTTGTTGCTGGATGAAACTCAAAGATCCAAATGACCTTGACGTTTGACCTTTGGAGGTCATATGTATATTACAAAAAGGTGTAGTGTTACAGTATCTACAATTGGAGCCCAACATGAACAAAATCAGATGAAAATTGACCAAGCCATGACTGGATGAAACTTTCAAAGGGCAAATTTGAAAGGACCTTGACCTTTTGATCTTTAGAGGTTACATGTTTATTACAAAAATGTGCAATGTTTTGATACCTACAATAAGAGTCCAACATGAATAGAATTGGATGGTAATTAGCCCAGTTTTGGCTTGATGAAAATTTCAAAGGTTCAAATGATCTTGACCTTTGACCTTTAGAGGTTAGAAATTAATTACACAAATGTACTGTGTTACAACGTCCCTTTTTTAAGCCCAACATGAACCAAATCATATGGAAATTAATCAAGTTATGGCTTGATGAAAATTTCAGAGAGGAAAAAAAACTTAAATTTTGAACTTTAGAGGTCACATGTAAACTACTGTGCAGTATCATAATAGCTACAATTTAAGTCCAACATGATCAAAATTGGATAAAAATTGACCGAGTTATGGCAAAAAGAAAATTTCAAATGGCAAAATGACATTTACCTTTGATCTTTAGAGGTCACATGTAAATTACAAAAATGTGCGGTGTTCCAATACCTACGATTAGAGTCCAACATGATCAAAATTGCATGCACATTGACCAAGTGATGTCTAGATAAAAATTTCAAATGTCCAAATGACCTTCGATCTTTATAGGTTACATGCAACTTACAAAAATACGCAATGTTGCAATACCTACAATTTGGGTCCAACATAGTTAAAATTGGATGAAAATTGACAAAGTTATGGATGGACGAATATTTCAATGGTCCAAATGACCTTGACCTTTGAGTCTGGAGGTCACATGTAAACTACAAAAAATGTGCAGTGTTACAATGTCTACAATGTGAGCCCACTATGATCAAAATTGGATAAAAATTGACCTAGTTATGGTAAGAAGAAATTTTCAAATGGAAAAATGACCTTCACCTTCGACCTTCAGAGGTCACATATACATTACAAAAATGTGCATCTTTCAAACACATTTACTGAAGTTGGATTGGTTAGTTTTATCCATAATAGTTATGGAGATATTCAAGATTTATATTTTCAAATGGCCCTAATTTGCATAATTATCAAAATCATCATCCCTATTCATAAACAGGCATGACTTCATGTCTGAAGCTATGATCATGGCAAGTTTTGAGTTTCCAAATGTGAGAGTGTCCGAAAAATTGTCGGACAAAATTGCTGGTAAAGAAAGATAGAAAGAGAGAAAGGGAAAAAGAAAGAAAGAAAGAAAGAAAGAAAGAAAGAAAGAAAGAAAGAAAGAAAGAAAGAAAGAAAAAAAGAAAGAATTCGGTGTTGGCACACAGGCATAATAAAGAATTCTTAGAAAAACAATGTTTGTGTTGGCACACAGACATAATAACAAACAGTGAATAATTGAGTGCATTATCACGTCCTCCTGCTTCTTATTCTCATCCCCTCCTCCTCCTCTTCCTCCTCCTCCTCCTCCTCCTCCTCCTCCTCCTCCTCCTCCTCCTCCTCCTCCTCCTCATCATCATCATCATCATCATCATCATCATCATCAACATCATGTGAAATAAGTTAAATCTCATTGCAGTACATAAGAGCCAAACGTCAAAGGGTACACTAAAAGCTATGTTCTTCAAACTGTTAAATACAATTTCTGGAAGAAGTAATGTTCTTATTGCTAAAAATTTATGGAAATTTTACAATCTCAGCTATGTTTTTTAATTGTAGAAGTGGGGTCGTTGATAAGGAGAACATGTTACTAGGCCTTTTGATATACATTGTAAAGATAATCCTTTTATTCAAACTTTGTTTTTTTGTTTTTTTGTTTTTTTTTTGAAATTGATATTTTCTCAAGTAAAATCCCAAAATTTTCTCAGATTTGACTCACAGATATTTCAGGGCTTTACAGTTCTATAGTGGTTAGGAATCCAAATTGCAGCCCCTGAATTGTTAAAAAGGAAACGGTGTCATATTTTTTCCTCCCTTGGTCAAATTATAAATTGTGGACCTTTTGAAAATAAATTTGGATTTAAATATCGCTCAGTCATGTTGTGAACTGTAGGTGTCGCAAATTTATTCTATCCCCCCCCATACAAACACACACACACACACACACACACACACACACACACACACGCATGCACGCACACACACTCTCTCTCTCTCTCTCTCTCTCTCTCTCTCTCTTTCTTTATTTGCCCAAGTTGGACCCTTTGCTGAAAATGGGGGAGGGGGGCGTCCGAACCATTTGACCCTCCCCCCCCCCGCCCCATTGTAGGGGAACCAAATGTACATTTATAACGACCATGGAGCGTGTTTCAACAACCATGCACGGGTCAGGGAGAATGCAGAGAATGACCACATATGGTCATTAGCTTGATGCTAGCAAATTCTTCAATGCCATCAAATGAATTTGTAAATATGAAGATCATTATATCTCCTAGTGCAACGGAGGACATGCTGTTTTTTGCGTCCGTTTCTTCCGCTTCTTCTTGTTCTTGCTCTTTAACACATTGTTGCAAACGCGATAACTCAAGAAAGATTTGACTTGGGAAGTTGAATTTTTTGTGAATATGTTCCTAAATAAGACCTTGCAAATTCGTGAATTTGACCTATTTTTCAACGTCACGTGGGCATCCCATCTAAAATCGACACGAACGCATTACCTCCACACGGATTTGACTTAGGAGGTTGAAATTTAGCATGATTACGTACCATAATACAAAGCTGGTTAGGATTGCAGATGGGTGACCTTCACCTGTTTTCAAGGTCACATGACCACTTTTTAAAAATCAATGCAGACGCACTTGAGAAGGATTTGACTCAGGAGGTTAAATTTTGTATGATCATGTTTCTTTATAATACTTTGTAAGATCTTGCTTTTGATTCCAGATGTTTGACCATGACCTTTTTTTCAAGGTCACAAGCACTTTTTTGACGTTGCGGAAACAATAAGAAAAGAAAGACTTAAAGTAGCAGCGTCAAATTGTGTGACTATGTATCTGTATAAGAGGTAGGTTGAAATTATATTAAGATTATGGATGGGTGACCTGGATCTATTGTTCAAGGTCGCATTGGCACCTCCTTGAAATGATTAGTAAATGCAATAACTCCAGAAGAACCTTGACAGGAGGTTGAAATTTAGCATGTCAACTTGGACTTTTGATGTAATAGCACGTTTCTAAGAACGTTGTTCACGGAAACATGATCCTTTTATGGCTGCCGCGGTTTCACTTCCTGATGAGCCAAATCTTGTGGCAAAACGTGTCGAGCTTCCACTCCACTTATCTGAAGAGACCTTCAAAAAGTTAGTGCCTATAAGTGTCAGACCACATGCAAGAACAAGAACATGATAGTTCACATGACGATTTAGTGTTAGATGTAGTTCAGGGCCCAGATATTGATGAATGGGATGGGGATGACCCAGTCACTTTTGCACCAGCATTGCATACTGTCACAAGACATGGACGCTTGGCTGGTACGTGGAGAAAACTGTTTCATGTATATGAATCACTGAATGGGGGAGGGGGGAACATCATGATGGTGATGGTGAAAGTGAGCGTGACAGTAAACGTGACAATGCCGGAACTGATGAAAGTGAAAGTGAAGTAGGTGCAAGTCAAAATGAGAATGATGACTCAGATGAAAGTGACAGTGAAACAGATGAAAGAGAGCCTGTTACTGTCAACCAATCCTAGCGAGGAAAATATATATGCAATGCTGCAAATTGTATTTTATATCTCGCATCAGTGACAAGTTGACAAGTTGACAATTTTATTGCAATCCAAGATCAGTACATGACTGTTGAGGTATGGATGCCATAACAATTTAAACTATATGACCAAGTCATTTAAAGAGTATAAACCAGATGATTATGGGTAGATGAGAGGTGCACAAGGTGAATTAAAAGATAGTAAATCAAGAACCCTAAAAATCAATTACATTGAGTTTATAAGACATTACAATCAGTCGAGAGCAAAAAGTCTGATAAAACAATCAGTGATAAAAAAGATCATTTATCAGAAAGGCTCTGCGTGATCAAAAATGAATTGTATACAACTTTTTTTTCAAACTTAACAGAGATCGTGAATCCCGGACATGCTGAGGTAGTTCATTCCCAAATTTTGTACCAATAAAAGAAAGAGTTTTAGGGGAATACCTTCCATGGAAAAATTTTGAGGAAGTGGATGCTCTTGTTTGATAAGAATGGACTTCGGTCACTGGAGTAAAGATATTTTGTAAATAAGGTGGGACTTCGTTATTAACCCTTTTCCAAAGAAAAATACAGAGATTGTAGAACAATCTCTGTTTGACACTCATCCATTTCAGGGTCCTCAGCATGTCGAGGATGTGCGTCCTAGGGTGACATTGTAATATTATTCTCATTGCCCTGTTCTGTAGTCGTTGGAGGCGTACAATGTCAGCTTTCTTCAGATTGCTACCCCAGACTGTGCTACAATAATCAAAATGAGGTAACACCAAGGTGTTGTACAGGGTAATTTTGATGATGACCTTCCTATTGTGTTTAGCGTTAACAATGACTGGAAGATCGCTGTTGTCTGATTAATTACAGATCTATTTTCTCTACAGATATTCACATAACATAATTCACAGCCTTTTCATGAAAATTCCACTGTTAGTAATTACCGATCATAACAGCCCCTTTTTTGGTGCGTTAAAAGAGGTGGATCGAGTTTTATTAAAACTACCTATGTATGATATCATATATAATGATACTTTCTTGACCAGTTCTCCAAGGGGAACACTTATATACATAACCAAAGACTTCAAAAAAAGGTGGAGCACATTGATATACCTCTGAGAGACAGCGTATTCATAGAAGTAAAGATAAACGAAAATAGTGATACCAAATTGATCAGATGCATTTATAGACACCATGACAGTACAGAAGAAGACGATAAATATTTACATCAAACTCTGGGAAACACTTCTAGAAAACCGTAGAAGCACATATTATTAGCAGAAGATTTTAACTCTCCAAACATGGATTGGAAAAATTGGCAAACGAATTCAAATATTATCAACAAAGACTCAAGATTTATCAAATGTTCATGTATTAGGGACTGTTTCTGATTTCAACTTATTAAAGAAGTGACTATATAGGGGCAAAGGCACAGACAAACCAAACATTGCGAACCTTGTTCTGGCTGATGAAGAAGATTGGATTCAAAACCTCTCCATAGAGACACCGTTAGGCAAGAGTGACCACTCTATTATAAGACTTGACATTGGTTTGAACATAAGTGCAGGATTAAACAGAAACCCACGCTCTCTGTATCACAAGGGAATTACTCAGCTATGAGAGAGGAATAGGCCAAAATAAAATAGGAGCACTTTGCAAAATGTACAGGAGTACAGCAAAAATGGAACGATTTTGCTGATAAGCTTAGGGATGTAATGGAAAAACACATCCCAAATTGTTTATGAAAAGAAAGAATATTAATGTGAAACCAACGTCACGACTGGATAAGAAGGCTTTGGCCAAAATCAAGAAGAAATATAAGTTACGGAAGAAATACTTGAACACAAGGAATGTGGAAATTTATCAAAAATATTGCAAGATACAAAACCAAGTTTGAACACAAACTGGCCCTTCTTACAAAACAAAGAAAAATATATTGCCAAAGAAGCTAGACCAAATCCAAAGAACTTTTGGAAATAAAGAGCAAGAAAAAATTATAGTGAAAATGGCATTCTTCACTTGACCATTCCAGGAACTGAAACACCAGAAGATGATTCAAAACAACTTAAACCAGACAAACAGAAGGCAGCTGTACTGAATAATTTTGCCAGTGTCTTTACAGAGGAAGGTGATATGAATGTTGAGATGAAGGATAAAAATGTGAAACACCACTAAAGAAAATAAAAATTACTGAAGACAGGGTGATTAAAATACTCAAGGGTTGAAAACTTGAAAATCGTCTGGTCCAGGCACTATACATCGAAATGAAATGAAAAAACACCTGTAAGTAGCAGAACCGATATGTGAGGATATTTGACTAAAGTTTCATTTCTGATCATACACCAAATACGGGGAAGAAAACCAATATCATCCGCTATTTTCACCAAACTATATAAAAGAGAACATGGAAATTGTAGACCTGTAAGTCTTACAAGTATAGTGTGCAAGATTCTAGAATCAATTATTAGGGACCATTTGACGGATTATGTGCAGTGATGATTCTTTAGTACCCGGCAGTATGGATTTTTACCTAGAAGATCTACAGTCTTTCAGTTACGTAAAGGGTTAGATAACTAGACTAATACTCAGGACCATGAATATCGTATCGATGTGATCTACAGTGATTTTCAAAAACCCTACAATACAGTCCCACATAAAGGTCTATTGTACAAATTAATGAAACATGGGGTCACAGGACCCATACATTAGATAAAATCATTTCTAACATGGCGTAAGCAACGAGTTATAATTAACTGAACACCTTCAAACGAATCAGAGGTAAAAAGTGGAATCACCCAAGGCAGTGAATCATGACGTTTATTGTTGATTATTTATATTAATGACCTACCGTCAGTTGTAGACCCAGCGGAGCCGATCACACCAAAATAAATAGAAGAACAACAGAACAAGGTGTAAAACAGTTGCAAGAAGATTTGCAGAAATGGAGTGACAAGTGGCTATTGTAATTTCACCCAGACAAATGTGTAGTTATGCGGATGGGAAAAACAGACATGCAAAGACCGCATTATACTATGCGGACAGAAAATGAAAATACACTGAAAGAAACAAGTGCGGAGAAGGACATAGGTGTTACCTTTAAATAGGATTTAACTTTCGATACTCGCATGCAAGAAAAGATTAACAAAGCAAACAGGGTCATGCGCATAACCAGAAAGACTTTGAACTTTTGGATGAAGAAGTATTTAAATGTTTGTTTAAATCATTAGTAAGACCAACTGTGGAGTATGCAAACCAAGTGTGGTATCCCTCTCACAGAAAGCATATAGAATCGCTGGATGATGTTCAAAGAAGAGCCACTAGAGTCATGCCGGGTATAAAAAATCTTTCGTATCCAGAGAGACTAAAAAGCGTTGCCTCCCTAGTTGATAAAAGAGTCAGAGATGACATGATCGAAGTTTTCAAATTACTCAGGGATGATGGAGGGTAATATAAGAAAGTAACTAAAGGATTAATGGAAATAAACACAAACACATCAACCAGACTCCAGAGGTCACAGATAAAAATTAAAAACGCAAAGGTCACGACCAGATGTAGATAAATACAGCTTCATTGTGAGAGTAGTGGCAGCATGGAACAGTCTTCCCAAAATGTAGCTTGTGCACCATCTGTTATTTAAAAGGAGACTGGACAGTTTTGGGAAACACAACCTACAAAATTCGACCACACTGAGAGCATGCTTACTCAAAAAAGACACGGAACTTCGGACGTACCACAAGTATAACTGTGTGTTGGATGCAAAACAGGAACTGTTTTAACTTGACATCATAATCTTTATTATAAAAGATTTAATTGCATGAATAGTATTAATATTAACAACCAAATGGCGAGCCGCACGTAGAGGTCTCTTGGACATAAGGGGAGAAAAATAAACTTATGAGTGCATAACCTGGTAGTGGTAAAACGAATGCTTTAGATCGAGAGCCTTGTTGAACTTTAGGGTCCCCTAAATTTCAATAAGGCGAAATCGAGATTATCAGATAAATTTAAAAACGAACCAACTGAAGTGTGTACTTTGTAACCGTTAGTAAACAGGAAATCCACCTGCTGGAATACTCTCTGTGCAACAGTACATTTAATGAGGACATTCGAAGAGGTAAGGTCACTTTGCTGCGAATGCACCACAACAGGTTTAAGTTGTATCATCGGGCTATTTTCATTCTAAGTTGGGTTCAGAAGACAGAGATTTTCATTGTTGGTGTGTATTTTGAACACGATTTACATGTAGGAGAGAGGCTCCCAATTTTGGACACCCGCAAATATTAATTGCGGCTTTTAACGTGATATTGCATTCTTTTTACCCGCAGACCGCAAATGCAGGCACACCGTGTACTTATGTGGAATGCCACTTCCGCTTCAGTACCTGTTTCTTGAATATTATTGATTACGTCATCACATTTGCAATGACATCTGGCGCCGTGACCACACTCGCCTGTGTGTGGGTGAGTTGGGGGGTCCTATATAAGACCAGCAGGGTGCGCAAGAAGCCGTTACCTACATTAATAAATGATCGTAAAGAGGAATTTTTACCTTGTTAATTTGCAAATTTGTCTTTTCAAAATGTGTTTCATACAAGTTTTCCGTAAAAAATCTTTTGCTTACACCTGTAAACGATCCACTGTTCCTCCACAATTCATATTTTTGACTTATCCCAAACCGTCAGCCGTTCAAATTCACTTCAAACTTAGTGGAGATGTACCTCTACCAAGTTTTTTCAAATGGTCACGCTTCGGTGATTTTTGGATTTTCTATGAATATTTTTGTTCATTTGTTGGGAATATCAAATAAAAAAATTTTTTTAAAAACCCTTCTCTGAAACCGGTTGGGCAATTGCTTCGAAATTGTATAGGGATACTTCTGGATATCCCTAGGCCTTCACTTGTTCAGCAGGTGGCGCTGCAATTTTTTCTCTATATTTTATTAATTTTTGTGTGTTTTTGCAATTTTAGACTTTTTCTCCAAAACTGTCACTCAGATTCAGGTGAAACTTGGTGTTAATGTAACTTATAGAAGGGTCGCATTTATAAACGTGTCCACTTGATGGAATTGCTGACGGTCCCTAATTTTTTTATGATTTTTTTCAATTTGGGTACTTATCGGTCAATGCATGCATTCCTATCGGTCACTATGTAAGTCAATGTTGAATGCAATGGTAATTCACATTTTTTACTTCTCCAAAACCGTTGGCCAGTTTCATTTCAAACGTAGTCGGGATTTACCTTAAGTAACTGTCTCTACGAAGTTTTCAGTTTGGGTACTTGTCAGTCAATGCATACATTCCTTTCGAATACGTTGTAAGTTAATGATGAATGCAATGGTAATTCACATTTTTGTCTTCTCCCAAACCGTTGGCCAGATCCATTACAAGCTTGGTGGGAATTAATCTGAGCCATGTCTCTGCTAAGTATGTTCAATAGGTTACCGCCTAGTGAATTTTGGGTTTTCTATGAATCTCTTTGTTCATTTGAGCATGATTGTGGATGCAATAGTAATTTACATTTTTGGGATTCTCCAAAACCGCACCAGATTCACTTCCAACTTGGTGGGGATGTATCTTGGGTGAGTTTCTACCACCTGTGTTCAAATGGTTACGGAGATTCTTGGAATTTTAATTAGTTTTCTTAATTTTTTTATAAAATCAAATAAAATCTTCTCCAAAGGGGAATCGCTTCGAAATTGCATAGGGACACGAATAGTTATAAGGGCAAGAATTAAATTGTACATCAGTCACCTTGACCTCAAGGTCACAGGCCTACTTACATGAATTTTACGGTCAGCCTCATGAATTAATCTATAACTTTAATATTGTACATGGTGGTGTTCCTGTATGCAGGCCAGAATTACCGAGTACATGAATGACTTTGACTTTGACCTTATTTCCAAGGTCACAGGGTCACTTTTCTGTATTTTATTGTTTACCTGGTAACTCGAGAGCCTTTTGAGCTAAGGTCTTGATGTTGTTCCAGGAGGTGGTCCTCCAGATTTTCACAGAATATGAATGACCTTGACCTCGTTCTCAAGATCAGAGTGCCACTAGTGTGAGGAATTTCTTAGTCAGCTAAGCACGGGCTGTTCACACAGTCCTCTTGTTTCTTGAAAATAGGCCAGATCCTGCATCAACTTACAGAATGTGTAGTTGTTTGTTCCACGCAATTTTGGTGCGATCTTAGCGATCCGCACTGATCTGCAGCAATCCGCACAACTTAGAAACATTTGAAAGCGATCCTGAGCGATCAATTTGGACTTCAAAATTTTCTGAGGCAATCCTAAGCAAGCCAAAAGACTACAACAATTTTTAACTGATCCTAAGCAATGCATAAGACTTGTATATACCACAATTCCCTCAAAGGAAGTCTTAGTTTTGGTGGGAAGCACTGGCAGCCATATTGCTAGTTAGAACCATGCACTCTCCAAATCTTCACAATATAGTAATTTAAAGTAGTCTACCTTGGTAAAACAAGGAGAATTGGAAGTACTGTCCAAAGAACATGATGGAGAAACCTGAGGATCGCCTTTACAGTTTTGATGAAATTTTGCCAACCTAAAGTAAGTATTTCACTACAACTTTCTGACCTGCAAATAGAAGCCAGCGCATGTTTATGCATGTATCATAGGCATCAACTACATGTAATGTAGGTTGCAGCAATCAAGAAAAGAATTGATATATTATATGTATATTTGTTGCAAAGTGCAGGAATCAATATGAATATGTTTGAGTATATACTATACAACATGCAGCTTTAAAATCATATATCCAGTACATGACTTATTGATTGATATTTATATATATGAATTATGCAGGAGCGATCGAAAGTGATCTTAGGCAATCCTGAGCGATCTGGTAGAAATTGTTCCAAACTGATCCAAAGCGATCCTGAGCAATCATAGCTGATCCTTTAATATTATAATTAATGAAACGCAAAAAGCTCATTTGCATGGTAAAAATATCATGATCCAATCACGGTAAGAGAGGGAAGCCACACAGATCGATGCTTATATAGCTACATACATTGCTAATGTCACTAAGGCCTCGTGTTTGTGGAGTTGGTCATGTTAAAAGTTATGTAATGGCTTTGACAGTTATTGCTCAGAGAGACATTTGCATACACACTGTGAGTTGATCAGGAATGAAATACTGCTTTGATGAAATTTTAACTGATAGAGGTGAAAAAATAGAACAGGCAGCCAAGATGTCCAGTGCACCTGGTGAGTTGTGGGAGAAGTTGTATTGTGAGAGGCCACAATTGTTTGCTTATTGCAGCATAGGCTTGATCCAAATCTGCACTACGCTTTCATTCATGAATCTACTGGTGAATCAAAAGTTGCCAAAACTCAGGTGAAAGAGAATAAGCTAAGGGTAGGTGGACAATCAGCGAATTAATATTTTCATGACTCAGCTCAAGCTTTTGGTACTGTTCAGTGAAGCTGATCCTACAGATCATGATGTAACATATGCATCCATCTGTTCTCTTGAATTACATAACAATAGCGACCTCACCTGATGGAAATCGTCTGTGGAATTAATTGTCACTTAGCATGTATGGTAATGAGAATTATCAGTCAACCCTGCACAAGCTTACAGCTGCCACACTGCTGGAGAACAAGGTCACTTTCCTTAGCATCATATCTACAGATGCCATCACTATGTACGTCTTATAGTTGTTTCCTTGAGACGACATAAGAGGGCTTTTAAGATGCATTTAGAAACATATAGCCTATAAGTGTATACATAAAGAGAAGTTCTGGAAATATTATTTTATCCACAGTTTACAGTTCCTGCAGACAGCTTAGCGGTTGTTTCAGAATTCATCTGGGAGACTATAAACATACCCACATAGATGATTCGTGATAGGTAATATTGTGCCTAAAGGCTGAAAATTTTTGTCATAGAACGTTACGCATTACGCATTATTTGTGTGAAGTTCAAAATGGGGTTTTATCAGCCGAAAATCACTTCAGTGTGGAGTATATGATACAGAGATGAAGTCACATCATACATGATTTACACCGCAGTGATGCTGTTAGACATGTGAATATTGTCACATGAAATGATTTACACAGAAGTGACGCTGTTAGGTATGTAAATATTCCGTGCACATTTTAGCCTCAAGGAAAAAATTCCCATGGCGTTCATTATTTCTTTCAAGTTGAGAGGACGCACATGGGTCAGCATGTGAGTTACGGTTTGAACATGTAATCATTATTAAAAAGTGAAGTTCAATCCATTTACAACATATTTACATGTAGGCTATTGTAGTTTTCCAACTTTCCTTTCCATTTCTGGCCACATCCTGCCGTTGTTTCCTCCTGATGGCTCAGGGGTGGTTCCAGCCTGATTCAGCATGTTTGGTAAATTAACAGTGGATCGATATTTGAATTATAATTTGAAGATGTCATATGCTGTATGAACTTTGGTGGAAGTTGAATCCATGAACAACATTGCTATTGCTCGTCTGATAGTTTTATATTAGTACCAACGTAATTTCTATTTTCCCTAATACTCAGAAGTCAGAAGTGCAGAAGTGTATTACTGGATTGCAATACATACAGATGAAGTACAATATATATATATATATATATATATATATATAACAGTTATATCGAAAGATAAGAGAACATGATATAAAACAAGTGTTGTGTGAATAGTCTATGCTCAGCTGACCTAGAGATTCATCAAATTTGTGGTTCTGTGAACTTGGGATAGGACAAAATAGGCAGATACTTATCAAAGATACATCCCTACCAAGTTTGACAAAGTAATCAATAGGAAAGGTGCATTTAAAGATAAATACCCGAATTGAAACAATAATTAAAAATAAAAAAGACAGCAGTGCCACCTGGTGAACAACTTTATTCAACCAGATAAATACCCCCCAATTGATCTCACAAGGAACATATCCACAAAGTTTCAGCTTAATTACAGGGAAAGGTCTGGAGAAAAAGTCGAAAATAGCAAAAACAAACAAAAAATCATTAAAAAATAGAAAAAATTGCAGCGCCAACTGATGAACAAGTTAAGAATTAAGAGTTCCCATGAGTTTTCCTACGTGATATCAAAGCAATTGGGTGGGCGCTTTCAGAGAAGATTTATGATTCGTCCAAAAAATTCATAAAAAGTCCAAAAATCACTGGAGTGTGACAATTTGAAGAGATGAATTTTACATAAGTAAGAAAGTGTTTACAGGTAAAAACTTATTCCTTTTTTAAATACCTGTCAATTTTTGAAAGTTTTTTTTACCAATTTTGTTGATGTGTGGTTGCCAATTCAGAGTCTCGTGAATACATACACCTAGAAGATCAAATTCGGACGTTTGTGAAATTGGAATATCGTTGACTTTCAGACATAAATATCATTTAGTTTTCGCTGAGGGAACTGAGATATCATGTACATCATGATGATTCATTTAAAATTACATCAATGATTCTTGATAAATCATCTATGAACAATTCAATGGTATCATTTTGGTCCCTTGGTGGTCTGTAAATGTTACAAATAGTAATCGATTTAGTCGAGCCGTTTCCAAAAATATCCCAAAATTGGCCTTCCAAGTAATTGTTTGGTGAATAAAAGTTTCGTGTATTGTACTGAACATTATTGTGTAGGTATATCAAAAGACCACCATGGGAACTAAATGTAGCGCAAAGGGGGATGGACGTATAATTTTTAATTTGAAATTATGAGGAGTCAACTGAAATTTCTCCCAGCCAAGTCTTCTGGAGACATATCGCACAAAATTAAATATTCTCAGTTGCAAGATCATCAATAAGTGATTTAAATTCGTCAAATTTGAAATTTATACTTTGAATATGTAGATCAAGCACTGAAAAAGTATGAATATGTGGTTTCAGATAATCTACAAGATTATATCGGGTAACATATGGCGAGTCAGACAAAATGGATATAGCGTTGTCTGGGTTATTAAGATGTGACAATAGTTCGTTCAGATTACTTCTGTTGACCCCACCGAAAACAACATCGTATTCTGCAGTTTTATCATTCATGAAATAAGAAAAGAAAACTAAGTAACATGGCCTAGTATGATTTCATATTGATATGATTGTACGATACAAAAGTAAAAGTCGGCGTGTTGGAGTCGCGCAGTGGTCCGGTCGCTACCCCCTCCCCCCCCCCCCCCCCCCGCGACCCATGACGCTGACTTTTTAGGTATACATTGTACGTGGTTTGCAGTAAGTAAAGAAAAACGCAATAACGAAATTTGCGCAAAAACGCACTGATGGTGTTGCCATCTCAGGTTATCATTCCAATGAGAATAGAACTGCCCTGCTGCCTGCCACACTTGCACCATCCTTTATAGTTACCAACTGCACACACTGCGAACAGGTGGCAGCACATACTGATGTACATACATGCATACAGATTGCTACACCCCTCCTTTTCTTTCTTTGCGTTGAAGTATTTATAAGTACACTCAAAGTCCATGTAGTGTAACATGTCGGAAACACAGGGTTAAAAAAAAGGCAAGCCCCCCCCCCCCCCCGTAATCCTCGCCAAATCTCAGATAATAATAGCAACAAGAACATGACATCAATGTTATAACATGAGCAATATATTTACCAATTATATAAAAACCTGCCAGTGCTTTTGGACCTGTATCCACTATCGGGGCAACCTTCTCACTAAGCTCCAACTTTGACTCAGTGGGGGTTCTTCGCTCCTGTGCCCAGTGCTGCTACCTAATTCATAGCCTGGGGAGCACTTCAGTGTCTGATAAAATATTCCTATTCTGGGGCCCACTGCCGCCAACAGCTGGTAACTATAAGGTATTCTATTTACATTTTTAGGTAATACTCACACTGGAAAAGTCCCATTTATTCGACAAATTAACCTTTGTTAACACTAATCACACATATATTTTGGATCTTACCTCTTCAAATATCCAATCTGGACTGACCTACGGACTTGGCTGCCATTTTGAAAATTGTGGATTCCACACCTAGTGGTTTTTAAATGAGAATAGTATTCAAACGATCTGGTGGTTGGTTATAATATGTGAAACCAAAAGTATAAATTTTGCAAATCTTTCAGATCATCAATAATTATATGACACATGCTGTGGCTGTGATTCACTTTGGTGTCCAAATCAATTGCATTTTGGTGACTGTCCCACAATGCACTGCACCATGCATAAAATAGGGCTCACCAGCATGCCTGATTTACACGCCCAAAGTATCATCGCATTTGGATTTTTAACTAACAATGATAATTGCTTCAAACATAATCAAGCGGTCTGATTCATGTTAAGATAGCAAGTCATGTTTTAAAAGTACCTTAACGGCTGTTTGCAATAGGAGAACAGACACCTGGAACCTAGTGAAATATTATGATAATGCTCACAGAACAACCCGAGCTATGCTGTTTCACAGAACAACCATGGCTATGCAGCTATGCTGTTTCCGCAGCCTAATTTAACCCTCCAGACAAGTCGTAATAAAATGCTGTTTGAGTTGATATACTGCAAAATAATGGCACATGACGGCTGCTTTCTTGATAAAGTCTTTCAACCAGGGTCAATCAATTTTTATTAGGGAAGGGCATCTTGAAACTACCTTTTTTATGTTATATAAAATTTAATAAGGTGGGTCAGGTTACCGAACGACACATATATTTTTGTTAGGCCTTAGGTAACTGGGACATTTGTTGAAACATGTTTAAAATGGGTGTTCTTTTCCCTTTTACACATTACGTCCTTTGACGTCAGTTTAATTTGTTACCTTGACATAGCCAGACGCACTTTTTATGAGATAAAAATGCTAACAACAACACCATCTGCTGCGCATACTGCAGATCAGCCTGCATAGCCTATCCTGTCCAATCAGGTTCCATTCCAGCACCAGTAGGCAGCAATTGTCTTACAGTGTAGTGTCTGCCTCCATATGTTTAGGCGACTCTGTTTTTCAGGGAGTCCCAAATGTCTTCTGCTGAATTCACATCCAGGGAACATGCAGGCCACCACATCCTTTTAACCCATGTGTCCTTCAGCAACTGTGTTAATTGCAGTCTTCCCTCGGTGTGGTCTCGCATTGTCATCAACAAATGCAAAACCATCTCCCACTGTCCCTGTGTACGGCACAACATGTGAACACAGTACCTCAGCCACATATAGAGCAGAGGTTAAGTTGCCTTCAGTGATGCTGAATCAACTGACTGACAAGTTGAACTACGTCTTATTATAAATGAAAAAATTTCAAACTATTACAGGAAAACAGTTATATTACAGTTACCTTTAGGAACATTTAAATCTTGAACATTTAAATGTCCTTTCAAAAATACTTCTGGAAACCAACTTGAAATGTGACTGCTATCCTTACAAATTTTGACTATTGTAATGCATTTTGACTACGTTTTAATGATTTCAGGCCTAATGTCACTTGCTTCTGGCTGATGTTTAACATTTGAACCAATGTACTTACTATATTTGGAAATTCAAACACTTTTCTTTTTGAAATACTCTTAGTTTATCTCCTTTAAAACAACATCATGTCTTTAACTACATGCCTAAAACACATCAAATTATATAATCATGTTGTTTAGATTCTTATTGATGGTCATTTTAGGCCTAGAGGGCTTTTCTGATGGATTGATGTTGGTGTTGGTGTCGCTTTGTGGACTTATATGGATGATGATCATTGTTGAGATGGTGGTTGCAAGTAGTACCTTTTTAAATACTGAATTTTATTGACATTTTCAACAAGTTAAGAAGCTCCGCTTACAAATTCCCTGATGTGATGCAAATTTTGGTCCCTTTTCATAAATTCTATGGTCCTGTATGTGCATGAATGATACAACTGTTCAAGCCAATTTACTGAAATAGGCCTATAATTTCAAACTAAACTTTTTGCATTCTGTCATGTGAAAACTAAATAAGGTTTTTTCCCCTCTATGGACCTTTGTACTTACGTTTTGGTCTCTTTTGGGTAAATACGAACTATAAATTTATATGTTTCACATACCAAGGAACATTGCCTTTGGTCGGAATTGACTTGGATTTGTTTCGTTAGGACTACGGTTTGGATATGGTAATGACACTGTCTAATTGAGATCTGTTTTCCCAGGACAACTGATGCCAGCCCAGGCCATCACACTATGCCCTCCTCCCTACACATAAGCCGTATGCACTGATCTGCATACATCTCACCTGTGAGGTGCCACAAATGCATGCAACCATCAACATGAGCAAGATGAAGATGAGTGTCATCACTGAAAAGCAGAGTGGACTACTGTTGTTGACTCCACTGAACATGCTCCCTGGCCCATCTCAGCCACATTACTCTGTGTTTTTCCTGCACCTGTGCCCTAATCACCACCCGACGAGCTCGAAGGCCAGCTCCATGTAGCCTGTTGCATACAGTCTGGTTGCTGAGTCCCTGTTGGCCTCTTCTGCCAGCAGCAGGGACCTGTGTATGGATCTGCCGAGCAGTCTGTCTTCATCTGCATAGTGACAAGTTGGTGATGTACCTGTCCTGAGCAGGTGTTGTTATCTCAAGTCAACCAGATCTTTGATGATCCTTTACTTTCCCTGTTTGCCTACAGGTATTTGTCCTGAAGCTTATTTGTTGTTTTGGGGGATACGTCCATTTGTCAGGCAACATCTCTCACTCCAATCCCAGCTTGTAGCAGACCGTTCCCTTTGAGTATACCCAACATATTGTATGCACTCTTCATCCCTATAGACAGGTGTATTCCATAAAACATTGGGACTGTTTTGACAAATCCATGACAGGAAGGCATGACCCACATGCTGATGTTTACAAAGGTGTGGTACTGCACGCTAATAAATTTTCAACTGTTGTTTTGCATGTGTTTCCAAAAAAGTGGCTGATTATGTAATCACATTTGGTCACATAGTCAATTTCTTTTCACAGAAACAGTTAAACATGTGCAGCAAGCTTCCTACAATATAAACATGGGGAACTGTTGGTTTCCACCTAACCCAATACAACAAGGTCCAGGTGGGATTTTTGAGCCCTATATTTACCATTCATGTAATAAAGTGTGGTTACGGTAAGCACAATAATAAGAGTTGTGTTTTATTTGCAGTGTGGTTGTTGGGGTGTGTGATGTTTAACAGAGTGTGGCACCATTTTGTACTTCAGACTGAGAGTTTGCTGTTTCAGACAATGTTGTACTTCAGACTCAACACCATTTTTTCTGTGACTTATAAAAACTAGTTCCCACTGTCAAGTGTCCTCAGCAGTTCTTATGTGATTTTAACAGCACCATTATAGGGATATAAACACCATTAAGAATAAAAATGATTGACTCCGCCATATTGTAACCAGTTTTTTTTAGTTCAGTCACTTTCTTTCTCCTTTTTTTCTTCACTGTCATATGCTTATCAGCAATACTATGTACAAATACATGTTTGCTATAAAGGAGTAGTATGCATGGATATAACTACGTGTATGCAAGTCCCAGAGTTTTATGGGCCCAAGGCCAACAAAATAAATCCAGCATAGCGTTCCTTGAAGTTGTTTTCAGTCCTGGTCCTCGCTGGTCTATAGTGAGTGTGTTGGGGTGGAGCAGGAGTCTGTGGGTTGGGTGGTCCTGCTTCTGATGTATGTAGTGATTGATTGAGTTCATTGTTACTTTTTTACACCAAGTCCCAGTTACTTGGTGGTTACTCAATTCTTATGGAGGAAGTCCTCTTCAATAGGCATGTTGTCAAGCTGCATAGGCAAGGACGCACGGGGTTGATATTAGTGTCTTTGTGACCTTGTGTGGTTTGGGTTCTCCCAATCATGGCAGCAAAGGAATTTCCAGTGGTATGTTCCCTCTGAACCTGCTAACGTCTTGTTCACGTTCTGCAGGAATGACTGATCCATGTATGGCTGTGGCATGATATAAGTTAGTGTCTTAAAGTGAGATTGGTTTCGCTTTTAGCTCATTTTTCAACAGGAGCACACCACCTACTTGGATATAATGGGGCTTGGCTTTGTGCTTGGAATCATGGTATTTCTTGGCTTTCTATTTATATAATTTAACTTGCTTTTCAATTTTTCTATACATCTTTGTGGATTGGTCTATGATACGAGTCTTTATGTTGGTATGAAAATTGGGTCGGTTGTACATAAGTTCATAGGGAGTTACACCAGCAACTGGGTGAGGCATCTCACCATATACCATAAGGGTCTGAAGGTGTTATCCTTTTTTTTTCTGGCTTCTATGTCTTGGTTTAGGCTTCTTAATTTCTTTTACTGTCTTTTCCTTTTCTCTTTTGCCTCTGGACATTACAGGAAAATGCTTAATTATTCTTCTGGCAATAATTGCAGGTTTTGCCATACACTGGACAATTTTCTTCCAGGTTGGTCAGCCCTTGTCTGTTAGGCATCTGGTACATTTGCATTGTCGTCTATGGCCTTGACCTTGTCCCACCATTTTCTGTGTGAGTGTGGTTCCCTCACTGTCCCCATCCTTCGTTTTAGTCCAAGCTTGATGCTGGAATTTTGTTTCTTCTCTAATTCTACCCTGTAAGATGGCTTTGTCCAAGTCCAACAGTTCTTTTAATGCTTTCCTTTGAAAATCTTTATCCTTCATTCCAAATACAATCCAGTCTCTTGTGATATCTTTTCGGTCATGAAGTGCATTGGTGAGCTTTTGGACAAGAAATTCATTATCTGACATACCTTGTAGGCCTACGTTGTCAGGATGGGGCTCTGTTTTGCAATGCAGCGAATGTCTGGTCTGCCATATTTTGAAACTCCAATCCTCTATCTGTTTGTAGCCATCATATTGTATACTGGGGTGCCCAATTGTCGGACAGCTAAACCCAAGGTTGCGTTCATTGCCAGGCTGAAAATTAAATTACATTTACTGTTGTTGTTTGGCACTGCCGCTGAAAAGACCAAACATTGTGGGTTGTTGGCGCATGTTCTTTGTCAAATCACACTCTTTGGATTGCGAACGCGCACACATTTTACAAGAGATGATTGAGAAAACCCTGCGACGAGCAGAAAGTTAGGTGTGCCCAAATGTCGGACATGGGAACGTATTCGGCTCCACGTTATTTTTGTTCACCTTTTAGCTGGAAATTAAACTCCAGTCCTTGAGGGGAGAACCTCTTTATTTTAATACACATATTAGATTTAAAACTTTATTTCGCAAACTGCGTTGCACGGGTGTTGATTAATACTTGCCGACTACAATGGATATTTTCTATCTAAAAGCTGACATTGTGTCTGGAAATATGCAAATTTAAAAAAATCGTCAAGTTGTCTTCGATCCCACATCAGTCTCTCAGTGCTTATTAAATTAATATAATTTTTTACACATCTTGTCAATGAATGGCAAAACTATCAACGATGTCCGACAATTGGGCACGTCCGACAATTGGGCACTATACTATACCATGTACACTCTTCTTGGAATCGTGCCTTCCAGTTCTCTTATTTAGTTCCCCTTTTTTTTTTTTTTTTTTTTTTTTTTTTTTTGTTGGGGGCATCTTTATTTATCTGGAACTGTTCTATATGGACATTTACTTGTACTGACTGGGGTACTGCGACCTTGGGCTTGGTCTTGTTCATTGTCTGCCCGGTCGTCCACCAGTACCACAGGTCGGGTATCGTGGCATGGATAGTCGATGTTCAGAAGGTGAACAGTGCAATTTCCAGGGGATTTGCTAGATCTACTGTAGCTACACAAGTAACATTTTCTGTCTTGGTATAAATCCTGTCCTTTGCCAATAATGTGATCTTAGGTTAGGTAAATATGTATACCCCGATAGGCTTGATAGAAAGAGAGACATGGTGGCAATTTTTGTACCACTATGTTATGCAGAAAAAAAGGGAAAATGGTGTATCTCATGATGTCCATTTTACCATAACAAATAATATATATAGTCAAAAGCTGTGATAACAGTGGAAAACAACCTCGCCCCTTTTCAAGTAAATTAGTCTGCTCCTGAGTCAAATACAGCTATGTAACTGGATGAAAACGCTCTGCACCAAGTGCGTAATCTTCATTCCATAAACTTCAGTTTACTTCAGATTTGAGGTCTCCATCTTCAAGATTGAATGAGCTCAATCATTATTTGAGGTAAATTATGATGATCTTTTGTGTTATTGTAATTTAAACAATGCCATTAACTAACATTATAAAGTTGTAATTAACAGAATCTTCAGATTGTTAGGTTTCTGAAAATGTTTACTTTATCTCATTTTATATGCTAATCAAGGGTTTTTATGTTACAATTTGTGAAAGTCAGTGCTAACATGTCGTATACACTCAATAGCCTGTATCATGACCAGTTGCTCCGCATTTTAGATATCACAGCCATGAATTTACATTATCCTACATCTTGTACATTTTCAATGTAGCACTCAATATTCCATTCTACCTAACATGAGGCAGAACCAAATTCAACAATGCAAATTGTTACAATGGCTTGGTGGTGAAGGAAATACGATCAAAGTGAACTCAGTAGTTTGTATGAAATGACTGGCCTAATATGCCACCTATCTGTTCAAAATCATCTTAAAAACCATAGAATTTTTTGTCAACCTTTATTGCACTAGACATCCATGTGGTATTAACCTTGACAGACATAATGCCATTGTATCGACATTAAACATTACAAATGAGTACCTGACATGGCAGATGTCATATCACCAATATCACTTTCTTTCATGTCACTAAAAATAATGTGCCGTCAGTCAAAAGGATGTTAAGCTGATTTTACAATCCCGGGACTTCGTTTGTTTCAATTGTCATAAGTACTTTTTAAAGTGTTAACATTATTTTGTGACTAAATTTACCACACTAATTTTTCAATTTCCTTTCTTTACAGATGACTTTGAAATTATACTTTTCTGGCAGTATCCGTGGCGGGCGACAAGATGCGGCACTGTATGCCAGAATTATTGAGAAACTTCAAGCCTACGGGCTTGGTGCTTACTGAATATGTAGGTCAAGATGATGCTATTGAAAAGGGTAGGTTCAACAAATGAAAAGGAAAAAAGTTTCAGTTCCCACAAGCGAAAGCTTAACAAAAGAACTCTGGCCTGTTTCAAAACAGATGCTCCTCATCTTGACTCTATGTGTAATCAGCAAACAAAAGATGTATGGAAAAACTGAACTGTGCCAGTGTCCTATTATACATTTTTGTCATTATCTTTCTCCCTCCTCAAAAATAACTTTCTGCTCTTTCGTCAGTAGTGAACATGAAGAACATCATGATCATATAATGACATATTCTAGTTTTGTCTCCTTACTATTCATCATGAAAAAAATATAACAACAATGTAAAAATCTGTATATTTCTGATTGACAAAAGCTGTAACAAGACAAATAATTGTTTGAATGAGTGGACATTTATTGTAGAGTAAGAGCTGTTAGTTGACTGATAATGACAATGTGTAAAAATCTGTAAACATCTGGCTGACAAAAGCTGTCACGAGTCTAGGGGTAATTGTTTGGATGAGTGGACATTCATTGCAGAGTAGCTGAAATGATAGTGATAGTAGTGACACTTTTCTTTGGCCAGTCACACCATTTAAGATGTGACAATTGTGTTTCCTTTGCAAGTAATGGGATCCTTTAAGGCCAGAGAGATGTTCTGCACCAAATGCAAAATGATATATATGACAACAAGAGTACCCCGAATTGATTGCAATGAATGTAGCAATAAAGATAATTACTGTAACCACCACTGATAAGTGAGCATACCTGTATTAGCTGAAGTACATATGTTTGCAATACATAACAACAGTACACATAAAATTAAACAGTATTTTTTTTTTCAAAATACAAGAAGTAAGCAAACAATAATCAGTCCTTTTCTGGGCTGGCATTAGACAAGACAGATAAGCAGCTTCAATGTGAGTCCAAGATGACAAATGAGAAGTGAGAAGAATCAACATCTATAGCAGTTAAAATATAGTAACCTTAAAGTTAAATTTGCTTCAATGAATTTAAATCTTTTAGATATGTTAATATGATCTTAAACTGCCAAAATGTTTTATCATTTCAAAACTTTTACCATAATGAACCATGTAACCGTTTGAATTGAATAGGGGTGTACTGTGCAATTAACCCCTCGAATCTGTATAAAAGGAACAACTGATACAGAAGTATACCATGACACATTCAGCACAACAGCACTTGTGAGACTCAGAAACATATATTTGGTATATTTGAGCTTTCAGCTGGCTGCAGTCCATCCTTAATCTTGCGTAAAGACTAAAAGATAATGATTTCCAACATTCAGAGTTTGGTCAGCTTTAATGGCCTATATTTTAGAACAGTTTTGATGGACCTTTTAAGTTCCAAAAGAGTTCTTGAATTTGCAGTGTTAGGAAGATAAAAGTTCTAGATCCTGGTGGTTGATGGGGAAAAAGAATTGTTTTGTACATCGGTGTATGCTCGAAAATGTGTCAGATTTGAAAATCGTCTTGTTTGTCTTCACTTTATATTTCCATTCTTCAGCAAGCCATCACGTAAGTAGTCAGGAGCAAATCGGTTTGTAATTATGTACATTCGAATTAACTTTTCCTGTGTTTGTCTAGTGTATCTAAACCTGTTTGCTATAAAGTTTTACATATGATATGGTGCAAATGGCACCTGCAATAACGTCGGCAGCAGTGAAATGAATACCTTCCCGTTCATTTGCTTCTGCTTGTGTGCTGCGATCCCAGATTGCAAAGTCATAATCCAATATACCTCTTACATATGAAGTATAAATGGTTTCAAGTACTTCTCTGTTCATTTGGTATTGCAAGCTGGGTATTTTGCATTTGTGACAATTTTGTTAATATGGTCACTCCATTTGAGACCATGCCTCAGTACAATGCCAAAATGTTTTTGATTTTTAAAATTTTTGGAGCTGGTAATTTTGAAGAAGCAGTAGAGGGTGATTATCAGGATTCCTGTCATGAGCAACAAGCATAGCATTGGTTCTTGATGCAGTAAATGATGCATAATGAAATCTAAATATGTGACCAAAGGCAAAAAAAAAATTCTTAAGCCAGTTTGCTTTAAAGATGACAAATATCTTGAGCCAAATCGCACTTACATGGATTAGCTCAATGGTTAACTAGCAAATGGTTAGCACTAGCCGAGCTTTTCAAGTTTGGCTGTATGCATGCAGTATTGTCTAAATTTAAACCAATCAATGAAAATTCACATGTATCTTCTTGGTTGTAAAATCTGATATTTTGGCAATTGAGAAAAAGAATGCATTAAATTTGGTATTGATGGGCTGGCTGGTAGGATCTGGGTTTTCAGCATCTACCTCTTCTGTGACCAGGATTAATAACTTAATAGTTGGTATCAGATTTCACATATCCAGAACAGTTAACACAACATTACAATTGATGTCGGTAGAGATGTTTTAGTATATAAAAGCAGACTTCATCTGAATAAAACAAGTACTGCAACCATTATCACCTGTTAAACAAAACTGGAAGTGCGAGATGTGATTGCAGGTTGGTTTCCCAACTTACATGGTCCAATAAAATGGTTCCACAATTTGCATGGTACAAAACTGGTCCTCAACTTGCCTGTGTCAATAAACTGGTAACCCAGAATTTTGTGCCTGGCAAAAATTATTAATACACATATGTGATATCGCCACAGTAAGATGATTTTTCATGTTTATAGGAAATAGCATCAATACCATATGTTGGTGTGCTGAACCAAATCAATTTAATTTCTTGCGGATAGGGCACTTATTTGAAAACATGTATGTCTGAATTTTATGAAAGGCTATTGCTTGTAGAGGTTACATCAGGGATCAGTGACAAGAGCATTCATGACCGTGAGGTGGAATGCCTGAAGCAGTGTGATGGTAAGTGCAGCTGGCATGACTTTGAATGGCAGCAACAGTGCAATACTCAGTACTTCTCAGAACAGAGTGGACCATGGATGACTAGAACAGTGCAACTACATCCATCATGTTAAATGTCATGAGCATTTTGTTGATTAATATACAGGATATATCCGTGACTGATGTTTGATGTTATGAACATTTTGTGGTAAATATGTACATGGCTGATTTTGAATGGTATCAACATGTTATGTCAAGTTCAGGGTATACACATACATGTGCACCTTTTACATTATGATTTCTGCATGTAAATACCCCAGCATGTCCAAGAGCACAGCTTTCCAAATTTAGGGCAGTACAGTGGTCTTCAGTCAAGGGTAATATCATTGGAGACTTTGAATGAATAGTTTTAATTACATTGCAATTGGTGAATAAGACATGAAGTTATGCTAATAAGGCAAGATTTAAATATTATCATTATGTTCTTTATCAGATGATGATAGAATCAGACATATCGACCACCCACCAGGAGACCACATGGCTTTGTACAAATGCCCTTCAGGGACCAATGTCTATTTCTTGAATACTTTAAATATACCATATTTTATCACCTAACTTGGCACGAATGATAGTTTTCTGTGGCAGCAAACGATATGCTCAATCTAGAAAGTGTAACCATTCCGACCCATTCTGGAATATGACCAAAGTTGGAATGTAACATATTGGCCCTGGGCCATGTCGGAATTCAAACATGGTTTGGCCATATTGGAATGAAGCATGATGAGTGATAGTGCAATATATATGTATTTACAAATAATTGTATGACCTGTTGCACAGTTTTCAAAAAATTTAAGTGGACCATTGAAAACTATATTTTTGAACATACAAAATTTCAAAAATGTTCATTAGAATCAATCTTGGTATAAAAGAAATAGTCCTTCGCTAATCGAGACCTTGTGATAGTCATGAACAAGGATTGTTGAGTGTTTCATGCCTAGTCTCACAGTAAGCTGTTAATGTCTTCCTCTGCATGTTCCTTGACCTGTTATAAACACACACACCATTTGCAGATAATGCAATACTAACTTTATTTGGTAATAATATGTTGGTATGCAATCAAAAAGTCATGGCCAGTTCTTGAAGGGAAAGGATTCAGTTGGTTGTCACTACTTGTCACCTGCCAAGCAATGTCCAGTTACGGTGGCAATTGTCTTAGTACATATATTTAAATGGTGTTTGGAATAGTCCAGCCTGGGTCAGATTCCAGCTTGGGTCGGAACATAACCATGCACATCACTATACATGTATATGGATACATGTCTACATGCATATGTATTGCAGCCTTGTGGTTGTGAAGTAAGGTCAAAGTTTGCTTTCCCATCCAGCATTGATAGCAGAAGTGACACAGCCATCCCTGGGAGTAGGTTATGAGATAGGGCGAGCTGTCACCATGAAGAAGCCAATCCTCTGTCTATACAGACCATCTCCTGGTAGAAGTAAGTGTCCACAATGCTTCTCCTGTCTGTATGCACCATGTAGCTTACGTATGTGTAAGAAAACATGGGCGAGCATATTGATCAGTACTCAAATGTAGTGTTTATGGAGGTAATAAAATTATTATTGTAAGGTCAGAAGACAAATTTGGGGTTGATTTGAGTCTGAGAAATAGACTTAGACAATCACTCTCTTGAGAAGAATCAATGAAAATGAAAGAGATCGTGTTCCTCCCATAACCTGGACTTGCTTTGATAGGTGCCAGAGTTATTATTGTTAGTAGTAGTAGTAGTAGTAGTAGTAGTAGTAGTAGTAGTAGTAGTAGTAGTTGTAGTAGTAGTAGTAGTTTATTTATTTATTTATTTATTTATTTATTTGTTTGTTTGTTTTTGTAGCAGAATAGAATGCAGGTGTCACTGCACCGACCCAAAATAAATTAAATAACTTCAGTTAAACCATGAGATTCATTCCTTGACTGGACTAGATAAAAGTTATGAAGGGCTAATGTGTAGTTCTGATTGCAGCCCTCTCTGCCATGCTGACTGGTGCACACAATGGGGAAACCTTTGTTGTCAGAGAGTATTCTGAGCCAGAGATGGATGACATCTTGAAGCAGTTCATCAAGTCTGTATCGTCCTGATGATACTCACTTGCACCAGGGTAGAGCACCAATCCCTAGAGCTGTCTGAACACCATGACAATGGTCCACAGAAACAAAGGAATTGGAATTTTAAACAACTGTAGACTTATGGCACAAACTGAACAAACACACTTGACAATCATCTTAATTTTTCAGTTTCCAGAAGTAAAATGGCAATAAAGTGATAATTTCATGCAACCTTATTTTTTTATGAAATCAAAATTTGTGTGACTGAAAATAAAGGCTGACTGGGAAATGAAGCAAGATGTTCATGGGTCAACCATGTGTTACAATTACTCTGCCTGGAGAACAAACACTATTTATTGCAACAAGCTGACTGAAGATGTATAGACATAACCCACTGTTTGCTCAACCTACTGCCACATGTTACATAAACATGATACTGTAAATTGTTTCAGTTCAGATTATCTAAATATCATAAAGATGTGAGTGGTTTGCACCTCCTAATATGGAGTGGAATTGTTGGTCATCGTTGAACGCCATTAATGTGTCACGCCATGAGTGATATACGTTGATAATTTTTGTAGTCTTGTTTATCCTGAGTGATATTAAATTGTTTTAATATTTTTTGTGCAGATATGTACATATTTTGTTTTTCACTTATTCAGTTTATAGGGGCATCAATTGCGTAGTAGAAATAGCAGGAACAGATCTAGATCTTGAAATTTTCAGCCAAATTGGGAAATAAAACAGTATAGACTGCAGATTCTTACCTAACTTTTATATAATCCATGATAAAATCAATTAGCCATTGGCAATTTCTTTTGCCAAATGAATTAAACATTAGCATTTGGCCAATGGCACCAGCAGTCCCTGAAAAAGTAGAAAGAGTTTATACATTTATGTTCCTCATCCCACAGTCACATGACCTGCAAAAGCTCAGTGCTCTAATTACCACAAATCCAGCAGGCAACTTTTATATTCCTGGTCCATTCCAGTAACTACGTATATTCATTTCTAACATAATAAACACAAAAATGTTGAAGAATTTTATTTTTATTTTCACAGTGACACATTGAACAGCTTTTAATTAAAACTGGCAACACCAGCTTAAGATAACCGTTTCTTCGGTGGGCAACTATCAGGGCACAATTTGAAGCCTGTAATACCCCTATGTGTTCTGCTGATGGTGGCTCCTTGTCTTAACTTCAACGCATTCTACACAATAAGGTATACTAGAAGATGAAAACGGTCGTGGTGTTGCAAGTAAAAAAGCTCCGTACTGTCACTACCACAAATCCGGCAGACAACTTCCATATTCCTGGTCCATTCCTGTAACTACATATATTTATTTCTAACATGATAAATACTGTTATAACAAAATAAATAATGTTGAAGAATTTTATTTTTATTTTCACAGTAACCCACGGACCAAGTTTTATATAACTGGCAACACCAGCCCAAAAGATAGCCGTTTCTTCGGTGGGTAACTATCAGCGCACAATTTGAAGCCTGTAAGACCCGTATGTGCTATGCTGATTGTGGCTCCTTGTCTTAACTTCAACTCAATCTACATAATAAGGAAATACTAGAACATGAACATGGTAGTGATGCAGCAAGTAAAACTATGTACAAGGTGCAGACCCTTTTAGCAAGTCACAATGGACTGCAAATAGCTCTTGTGAAAATTATTTTCATGTCAACTACATGTACAAGGAGAGCTGCCCAAGTGAATTTCATCTCGAAATCCATTGTGTTGGTAAGAGGTCAAGAGCTCCCCCCCCCCCCCGAGTGTTTCTGATCTGGGTGGAGGGAAGCTTCCTTGGTCCTTCACCCTTACAGGTAAATGCTTGATTCTACACAGATTCTTACATGTAAATGCAGGACCTGTAATAGAAGGTTGGTGTGGATCGTGTGCGGTGGTTCTGCTCTAAAAGTTTCCCTTGAATCAAAGGATGCCCCTCCTGCTGGGCCAGCAGTTTGAGACAAAGTATCGCCCGTCAGGAAAGACCACCCCTCTGATTTCAAATACAGTGCATATGACCTTTTTTTGAGGGGCCATCTGTGTATATATATTTTAAAAGAATATATAGAAAAAGAAGTATTAAGTCATGTTCCACCTTTGCAATTCTTTCTATTGTATTTGTGTCTTTTTGCCCAGAACCACTTCCTAGTAGTCAATATCCTATTCCGCAGTTCGAACTCTTTACTCTCCATAAGCTAACCTGTCCCTGTCTAACCTGTATACATATGGAATTACTATTGTCTATATTGCACACGTTCCTCTGTAAAATTTTGACATAGGCTGTATCAGCCCAAATAAATTAAAGGGTCTTCAGCGGGTAACTACCCAACATGTTTCACTACTCAACTATGTCGATTGCAATGACATGTATATGCTCTTGCAGACAGTTTACTGCAGCGTTCACGAAGCAGATATGCGTTTCTGCATTGGTTTTTCTTGTGGCAAAAAGAGTTGCATGAACAAACACTTGTCTGCATGATTCAAACGACTGAGTCCTGTTGTATATCGTCACTGATTGCTCTCGTGTATTGTTTACATTTAGAGTTTCTTTGGAGATTGCTGTTTGACTGTTAATTCTACTTTCAATTATGTAGTGGCTGTATCAACTTTTGTTTTCAGAGGCTTCTGACGGTCTTTTGGCTTGCTTTTCAGAATGAAAAAATAAACAAATGCAGGGAGAAAATCTACTTATCCCACAGATAAGAGAACATTATCACCTTGTGCCTAGTATTTGTAGGGTCATACCTGATCCCAAAATGACAAGACTACACGGTTGTCACCAGATTCCAGTAAAAAAGAAGTGTCACTGCTAAATAAAATTAATTAAATGGTAGAAAACATATATCCCATATACCCTTTTGTTAAGCTTCGGTTTATTTCTTCAGCACTTGCTTTGTATTGTTGAGAGGTGACCACAAAAGTCATAAGGACTTGAAAGGGCAATTGACTTGAAAGTGCAGATACAACTCATGTTTAAGATAAAATTAAGTTTATTTTAAAAAATGATGCAATTAATTATAAAATGTACGGAATAGCTAGAATATATATATATATATATATATATATATATATATATATATATATATATATATATATATATATATATATATATATATATATCTGATTCAGATTAATTTATTGTAATTCAGTGAGCCACAGAAAATAAAGTTGACATAATAATATGTGAGAGAAAAGATATCATTATACTCATTTTTCAACCCTATTATGAAGTTGAGAACTGTTTGCATACCAAAAAGCAATTACGTACGTAAGCTGCCAGTTCATTCAAAATTATAACATTTTGTACACTCATCAATGCATTAAACTTTTCGTATGGCGGATATAAACAGTACTTCTTTGGTAAGAACTTCAGCATTTAAGATTGATACAAATTACAAATCATCACTACGTGATACTCATCTTCTACCATATTCATACTGTGTTTTAAATAAAATTCACATAAAGGGTCCTGAGCTTCTAAATTTTGTGGAAGGCGTATCTCTATTTTTAGATCATGAGTAGAACACCTAAATCACGCTAAAGCGATCCTATGTCTTTCCCATGTTACACAATCTAAATATATTTTTCTCTAATAAGGATTAAAAACCAAAATAAGTGCATAGCCTGTCAGAATTTTCTATACTTGTACACCACTCTTGTAATTTCATATCTGCTAGTCTACTTTTAAACTCATGTATAAAAACATTTCCATCACCAACAGACTGATTAATCCAGACATGGCTAAATCCACTTGTACACAATATTGATTTTGCTATGGTTGCCCAATTAACTTTTCCTGCATCATCAAAACTCTTTAACATATAATAATATTTTCAGTGTCTCGACCTTCTGACATATTTAGCAATTGAAACCGAAATTTAATACATTTTGTCATACATATGACACATAAAGGTAATCTGACATATTCTGCAAGTACAGCATGGTTTGTAGTTTGGGACGGTAATTTTAGAATTAATTTACAATATTTCTTTGAACTTATCATCATTCCTGTCTAATTCATGAACTTTTCTGACAGGTTTGTAACTCAGAAGCCAGGTCACCTGGTAGGTAATGTCATTTTGGCTGATGTCGTGACGGATAATGCCGACACTACAGGTACCAAATTACGGAATGTGCAGACCCCCTGCCTGCCATCAGACAGCTTCATGCAGATGTCCCTGAACATCTGAAAGATCTGCCTGAGAGGTCAGGCAGGGACTTAGCATAAGAGACTAAGGCTAAACTTCATAGTCTAATGCTGAAGTTTGCCAATATTTTCTCAAAAGGAGACACTCACCCATCAGATTGATACTGGAAATGTGGCACCATTCAAACAGCACATGAGAAGGACACCTATTGGTTTCCAGGAAAAGGAGGAGAAACATCTACAGTCTCTGTTGGGTTGTGATGTAATAGCCCCATATACATCAGAGTGGGCTTCTCCTCCGGTGTTGGGGAGGTAAAGAGATGGTCCAGTTAGTGGTGTATCGATTATAGGGAGTAAAATAATGTTACAGTCAAGGATGCATATCCGCTTACCTTCATCGAGGAATGCTCTGACACACTGAGTGGGAATGCCTATTTTAGCTTGTTAGATATGGCCTTGGGCTATTATCAAATCAAAGCAGATGAGCAGGGTAGATATATAACAGCATTCTCCATGAAGTATGGCCTTTTTGAACAGAAGAGAATGCTTTCACTTTAACGAGGGCGCTGAGTAGGTTCCAGTACATGATCAGTTTTGTGCTTCGAAGGTTAACATGGCCTACAGTATTGGCCTATCTCAATAACCTGGTTTTGCTAAGGAAGGATGTGAACGATCATCTGCAAATATTCACGAAGTTTTCCTGTGACTTTGCCAGCATAACCTAAAACTGAAGCCTAAGTATGCAATCTGTTTTAGAAAGAGATCAGATTCCTGCGCAAAGTAGTTTCAACGGAATTGCTGTCCATCCTGACAAAATTAAGGCAGTTTCTGATTGGCCACAGCCTACATCAATTAAGGATGTAGACTCATTTCCGGCTTCACAAATTATCATCAAGACCACATACAAGACTTCTTTCAGGTCACTATGTCACTATATGAGCTGACAGGACCTAAGGCTATCTTTGACTGGCAAGAAACTCATCAGAAAGCTTTCAAAGATACCAAGCAGTGGCTTATCAGTGCTAAAGTACTGTTATTGCCAACACATGGTGGCAGGTTCACTTTTTGACTGCGATGCAACCAATATTTGTATTGGCACTGAGCTTATGCAGGAACAGGATGGTGAAGAGTGAACCATCTGCAATGACAGTTTGGCTCTGGTCCCTACACAAAAGCAATACTGCACCAGTTGCTTTCCATTGTGCACTTCACACAGCAGTTTCGACACTATTTGCTGGGACATCCATTTCTCATCTGCACAGCCCACAACAGTCTAACATGGCTCATGCACTTGAAGATGGTTCAAGTTTAACTTGGCTGATGAGCTATCAAATAAGACATGGCCATCGTGCATCACTCTGGCCGAGACACATTATTGCTGATGTACTCCCTTGCATAAAAGACGTTCTGGAAGATTGTAATTGTTAAGAGACAGAAGCTGACCTGTAATCATTACCTTGCAGGGACTCTTCATATTGTACAAGAGCCAAGCAACACTAGAATCAGTTCAAGTTGGATGTTGATGACGTTGTGTCTCTAGCAGTCTGAGTGCAATATCATGCTGACAGAGCAATCCCAAACCCCAGGGATGTCAATTGGGCAGATATTCACTTTGTGGAGTATATACGGAAGGGGCAATTGGAAGACCCTGATGTAGGGAAGATTCTCATTTGGTTAGAATCACAGCATACTCCCACCAGCCAGGAGTTGTAGCTCAGTAGTTCCCAGACCAAGCATCTCTGGCTGAACCATGACCAGTTATCAGTGTGCAGTAGACCTCTTTACTATAGACTGGAAGGTGATTACCCTAAGTGGTATTTGATTGTTCCTAATGTTTTCAGGAAAGAAGTCATGAGGTATAATCATGATGTGAGATCAGCAGGCGCCTTGGACAGACCAAGACTTTGGCAAAGGTGCATGGCTCATTCTTTTGGTATCAGATATACAAGGATGTGACTTATTATGTCAGTTGTGCTGTCTGCAACACGAACAAGTCGCCAAGAGTATGGCAAAGAGCAGGCTTAGGAGCTTACAATGTGGGAGCCCCAATGGAAAGAGTCTACGTTGACATATTAGGACCTATCCCCAAATGTCAACATAGTAACCAATATATTCTGATGGCTGGAGACCAGTCCACCAAATGGGTGAAATGCTAAGCTATTCCAGACCAAACTGATGTAATAGCTGAGAAGATTGTACATTAGTTGTTTACCAGGTTTGGCTGTCTATTACAGATACACACGGATCAGGGAAGAACATGGATGGGAAGCTGATTAAAGCTATTTGCCACATTCTGCAAGAGGCGAAGACCAGGACAACTCCCTAGCGACCATGTTGCCATATTAGTCACATTTTTACAGGTCCATTGGCATATCTTCATGACGTAGTATTTCTAGTTCCAACCTGCATTTCTATAAACAAGGTGCTTGATATTTGCTCACAATTTGATAAAAACATACAAGTCCTATCTAATCTAAGCATTAGCCTTTTTGATATCCAAAAATAAATAGCCAGCAAGAGGAATTCTTGATATCAATGAATCAGTTTTAGATATCAAGAATTGATTTTGATATCAAAAATTCATATTTTGATTTCTATGGGGCATCATTTTTCTATTTCTCCAGTATGTCTTGATATCATATGGGGCACCATACCACTTTTTGATATCTAAAAGTCAAATTCTTGATATTAAGAAGTCAATAGTTCATTTATTTGAATAACTGACTGCTCTCTTAAATATTTCCAGAGCATTCATTACTCAATGGAAGTATAGATTTCTAAAACAGAAATACACATATACTTTCATAACGGAAAAATCTATTGAGCAACAATACTCTTTTAATACTACTACTACTGATGATAATGAAAAAAAAAATAATAATAATAATAATAATAATAATAATAATAATAATAATAATAATAATAATAATAATAATAATAATAATAATAATAACAATAATAATAATCTTTTCAAACATCATGAGTACTGGATTATCAATCAATCTTCCCGCTAACAATATGTCATCTGAACCTGAGGCCACTGACACAGACAAGGATGATTTATTTAGATTTACAGACAGGTTCACTGTAGCAGGTAGACAATGTTGTGACAGCCAGGATGTAGTCTGTAGTGTTGTGTAAGCAAACCTTAGACAGTCTTTGAGAAATTTGTCAATGCTACGGAAATATTCAAGGGAGCAGTCACCAATTCAAACAGTAAACTTTCCACTTCTTCATGTCAAGATTTTAACTTTTAGGTATCACAAAGACTGTATGAATTCTTGATGTCAAGAAGTGAGTTCTTGATCTCAAAAGGGGATTTCGTGATATCAAGAAGGAATTTTTAATATGAAAAAGTCAAATTCTTGATATAAAGAAATATATGGAATTCTTGATATCAAAAAGTACTGAATAAATAACAAGAGGCCCATGGGCCTAATGCTGTGCTGGCATCACGGCTTAATTGCACCTGTTCATTTCAAAGCTAGGAGTCCTCAAGTGGCTCAAAAATTGTCCACCAGATGGTACTTTGCTCCACATGTAATCATAGCTTATTTGTGCAACTCCTGTGATGAATATTGTTGCATGTGCCAAGACAACAATGAGTGAGTCCTTAACTTTATGTCCTCAGTGACCTTGGGACAGAAGATCAAAGACACCCAGATTATGTAATACAAGAGGCCCATAGGCCTGACTGGTGCTGTGCTGACATTGCCACTGAAGTCCAAGCTACACCCCGCCATTACAAAATCACCTCTTTCAACTATACAGGCATGGTGACCTCACAAAAATAGGTCAAGGTCATTTATATTAAATTACATTCTAGCTTTGGACATTGTCTATATATTGTGGAGACCAGGGGTCCACCCTGATACCATTTGTATTGATATTGTACATTACATTTTTTTTCTGCTAGCCCTGTTGAAATAGCAGTCATAAAATTACTGGTCTTACCTGCACATGTATATTCAAAGTAACTTCCAAGTAGTGTAATAACACTGTGAGTAACCTGCCTGCATTAACTGTTGTATAAGTACCAACTAATTATATTTTAGAGTGGCTTCCCACTGAAGAAACAAGATATATTTGTAAAACATAGATGCCCCATGCCCTCATTACCCTTGCCCTCGCTACCCTATTGATAGTGATAGATGGGGCACTCATGACCTTACAAAATTAGTGAAGGTTGATCATATCTTTAAACTTTAACCTATCCCTTAAAAAACGACTAAAAACCTGGACAATATAAAAGTTATAGCTGAAAAATTTGTCATAATTTAGAAACCATATTCAGCAAAGTGGCTTTATGACCTTGGAAATTAGGGCAAGGTCACTCATTTTCACTTGACCTTCAGTTATTGTGCAAAAACCACAGGAAGTCTGCTGTCTGAGTGTGATCCTCAAAACTGGGTCAATGTCACCCATGTACAAACTCAAACTAGCCCTTATGGGCAGCCATAAAACTGTGCAATATAAAAGTGCTACTTCTAAAATGCAAGTTATCATGCGGAAACAGCATTCAACCAAATGGCTCTGTGACCTTTGAAATTAAGTCAAGGTCACCCATCTTCAAACTTTACCTAGCCCCGAATACGGACAATTGTCCAGTGCAATATAAAAGTCCTAGTTTAAAAACCTCTTCAGTTATCATGTGGAAACCAAAGTTAACTCAGGTAACAACATGACCTTGGAAATTAAATCAATGTCACCAAACTTTAAACTTCTTCTATCCCTTAGCAAGAACTATAGACCTGTAAAGTATCCCAGTCCTACCATAAAAAGTTCTTGAGTTATTGTGCAGAAACCACAGGAATTCTACAATCTCTCTGTTACCCTGAAAACTGGGTCAAGGTCACCCATCTTCAAACTCAACCTGGCCCTTACAGAGAACCATAAAGCTGTGCAATATAAAGTTCTAGCTCCAAGGTATAAGTTATCATGCAGAAAGCATGAAACCATATTCAGTCAAGTGGCTCTGTGACCTTTAAAATGAAATCCAGGTTCCATCTTCAAACTTCGCCTACCCCCAAATATGGACTATAATCCTGTGCAATATAAAAGTCCTAGCTTAAAAAATCTTCTCAGTTATTGTGCGAAAACTGAAGTTTACTCAGGTACCTTTGTGACCTTGGAAATTAGGTCAAGGTCACACATCTTTAAACTTTGCCTAGCTTTTGACTAGAATGATATACCTGTACAGAATCAAAGTCCTGGATCAAAAACTTCTTGAGTTATTGGGTGGAAACAATACGAATTCTACAATCTCTCTGTGACCCTGAAAACTGGGTCAAGGTCACCCATTTTCAAACTCAACCTAGCCCTTATAGAGAACCATAAAGCTGTGCAATATAAAGTTCTAGCTCCAAGGTATAGGTTATCATGCAGAAAGCATGAAACCATATTCAGTCAAGTGGCTCTGTGACCTTTAAAATGAAATCAAGGTATCCATCTTCAAACTTCGCCTACCCCCAAATATGGACTATAATCCTGTGCAATATAAAAGTCCTAGCTTAAAAAATCTTCTCAGTTATTGTGCGAAAACGAAGTTTACTCAGGTACCTCTGTGACCTTGGAAATTAGGTCAAGGTCACACATCTTTAAACTTTGACTAGCTTTTGACTAGAATGATATACCTGTACAGTATCAAAGTCCTGGATCAAAAACTTCTTGAGTTATTGTGCAGAAACCACAGTCTACCGACTGACCGACGAACATGTGCAAAGCTATATGCCCCATCTTCTTCGAAGGGGGGCATAATAAGATTGTCAAGACCTTACCTAGCTGCATGTAAATATTATGTAAATATCTGGACTACTTGCAGTAACAACTTTCATTTCTTCTTTGTAAATAATTCATCTTGGAAGCACATGCATTCATTATTATTGTAGCTGTGAACAGCAACTTACCTGAAGGTTTTGGTTTGTTTTTTTTTTTGTTTTTTTTTTTGTTTTTTGTTTTTTTTTTTGTTTCTTTGGTTTTGTTTTTTCTTATTCAGACCACAAATTTATCATTTAGGTTGTCCATGGTACTGGAAACCCTCTCGCTGTATGACTAACAGCTTCATTGTATTATGGCTGGAGAAGCTATCATAATTGTGTAATGGCTGGAGAAGCCATTTTTAATGACTTCAGTACTTGTTTCTCCTTGTTTAAGATACAAAGAGAAAAGAGGCTGCTAAATACTGGAGTTATGGTATTTAGACCTGTCTATGTATTATTTATTGTGTATGTGAACGTTCAACTTACTTTCACAATAAACTAGCTCAGGGAAGCTAATTACAGGTTGAGGGAAGCACCTGAGATATTTGGAAAGCAGCCATTTCTATTGTCAAATGCCACTGGAATATTGTTTAGCATCGTAGTGGAAAAGAAACCTGATTTCACATAATTGTAAACTCATTAGGTAAACACAATGTGTTGCTCATGTGCTTGGTCAAGCTATTATTGCATGCACTCAATTTATTTAGCTGGAAAGCTAAATTATCTCCGTTGAAAGCCAGCGCTTCCGTTTGGAAGTCCGTGTTTGTTTCACCAGGATTGACACAGGTCAGCAAGTACATTGTTGTAACCGCAGTTGTACTGGGCACGTGCAGTCATGAAGTTGACAAACTCAGAGTTGGAACGCTGCCAAGTTTTGCTTCCCCCAATCAAATTGCGGGACACACACACCTTCTTTCCCAACCAATCCAAAGGCCTGGAAACGGGGAAGCCCTTCCCCAGAAGGTATTTGAGTCCTTACGCAGGGGTCACTTCCGTTCAACGAAGAGTGGCTCATTTGGAATCGAGACGCTTTGTGAGGAATAAAGTGGTTTAAGTGGGATGAAATACGTCCGACAACTCAATGTTTTGGCAGGGATCGAGAGAGTGGATTGTGACAACTCTTTTGGTATATGGACTATATGCGTCCGGCAGCAGAAGGTGTTTAAAACAGGAAACAAGGCCATGGGCCAAACAAGGCCATGGGCCTAAAATGTAATATGTGGCGGCAAACTGACCAGTTGGTCGATTGGTATTTTTGGTAGACACATAATTGTGTGTGCATATGATGTGCTTCCAGAATATTCTCCATTTTCTAAAGGTTTTGGTGTTGTACCTTTTATAATTTGTTGCCAAAGAAGGGAATACAGTGACAGCTGGCTTGAGAGACCAGGCCAAATTGAGATCACTTTTTCGGACCAACATATCAAATTTCAAAATATTTTTCTGACCCATGGGCCTAATGCTCTGCTGACAGATGACTAGCAGGTCAGCTGAGCTAAATATAAAACATTCACTGGAGCGCGACGACCCACGTACACTGCCACCAAGTTTGAGGTGAATCTGACAGAGAAGTACAAAACGTGAAAAAGCATTAGAATACCCATTGACTTGCATAGTAATCTGACAATAAGAAAGGTGCTTTTACCAATAAGTACCCAAATTGAAAATATCGTTCAAAATCAGGAAACCATAGCAATGCCACCTAGTGAACAACTTTGTTTGACAATTTCACATGGAACATACCGACAAAGTTTCAGCTTAATCTGAGTGACGGTTCTGGAGAAGTCGAAAATAGTGAAAACACTCAAAAAATATTTTAAAAGAATAGAAAAAAATCCAGCGCCACCTGGTGAACAATTAAAAGCTAAGAGTCCCTAGGATTGTCCCTGCGTGATATCAAAGCAACTGGATGAGCGGTTTCGGAGAAGATTTTTTTAAGATTTGCCCCCCCCCCCAAAAAAAAAACAAACAAACAAAAAATTCAAACAAGCGGGCTGTGTGAAATACTCAGCTGACCTAGACATTCATCACACTTGCAGCTCAGTGAACTTGGGAAAGGATCGACGTCACCCATGTTCTGAGTAAGTCTGACCTTTATAGAAGAACACTAACATGTGCAACATCAAGGTTCAAGTAGTTCTCAAGTTATAATAAAAGAGTAAAATTCATGTATGTTGCACTGTGACCCCAGAAACGAGATCAAGGTCATTCATGTACTGTCTAAGCATGACCTTCATACAGAAACATTAACCTGCTGCTTCACACTAATAACTCAAAACAGATCTCAAGTTATCAAGTAAACAGTAAATTTTGTGTCAGTTGTCCTGCGAATTAGCGTTAGAATACCCATTGACTTACATAGTAATCAATACGAAAGCTCCATTGACTGGTAAGTATCGTAATTGAAAAAAAATCCTTAAAAATCAGGAATCCAAAGCAGTGCTACCTAGTGAACAGCTTCGTTTGACCCTTCCACAAAATCCATCACATTTCAGCTTAATCTGAGTGACGGTTCTGAGAACAAGTGAAAAATCGCAAAACCATATTAAAAATTCATTTAAAAAAATAGAAAAAATTGCAGCGCCACCTGGTGAACAAATTTGGAACTATGTGTCCCTGGGGAGTGTCTATGTACGATACCAAAGCAATTGGGTGAGCGGTTTCAGAGGAGAAGAGTCTTTTTACGGTTTGTCCCAAAACAGAACAAAAAAATTGATATAAAATCCAAAAATAAATAGAGCGTGACCATTGGAACAAACTTGGTAGAGATCCACACACGGCACATTCCCACCAAGTTTGAAGTAAATCTGGCCAAAATTATTTAAATTATAGGCATTACAAGATATTCCCATGTTAAACTTTCCTATCAAAACTTTTGTAAAGATTTTTGAAAAAAAAAATCAGAAAAAAATCCAAAAATCATTGGAACAAGCCTGGTAGACACCCACCCAAGGTACATCCCCACCAAGTTTGAAGTAAATCTGGATGACAGTTTTGGAGAAGAAGTTGAAAATGTAAATTGGCATTAGAATGCCCATTGACTTACATAGTAATCAATAGGAAAGGTGCATTTACTGAAAAAGAGCCGAATTAAAAATTGTTAAACATCAGGAATCCACAGCAGCCCCACATAGTGAACAACGTTGTTTGACCCTTCTACAAGGAACATATCCACCATGTTTCAGCTTAATCTGAGTGACAGTTCTAGAGAAGAAGTCAAAATAGCTATAACACAAAAAATTCATTAAAAAAAGGACAAAATTGCAGCCCCACCTGGTGAACAAATTAAGAACTAAGAGTCCCAGGGAGTGTTCCTGTGTGATATCAAAGCAATTGGGTGAGCGATTTCGGAGAATGAGATTTTTTAAGATTTGCCAAAAAAAAAACCCAAAAAATTCATGAAAAAATCCAAAAATCACTGGACTGTAACCATTTGAACAAACTTGGTAGACACCCACCCCAGGCACCACCCCCCAAGTTTGAAGTGAATCTGGAAGTTTCGGAGAAGTCGAAAATGTGAATTTTTGACGGAGGGAGGACGACGGACAGAGGACCGTAAGATAAGCTCAACTGACTGACAAGTCTGCTGAGCTAAAAATCACTGGAGCATGACCATTTGAACAAACTAGGTAGAGACCCACCCAAGGTACATAGCCACCAAGTTTGAAGTGAATCTGGCTGGCTGTTTTGGAGAAGAAGTCAAAAAAGGTGAATTGTAAATGGACAGAAAGAAGCCATGGATGACTGAGTCTTCTAATATCTCAATCTGACTGGTAGGTCAGCTGAGCCAAAAAGCGTCTGTGAGTCAAAAAGCCATGTTACAGGTGGTAACTTTACTCAGGAACTTCAATACAAGACTGTAATGTTATAAGGTATTAGCACTTCTATTCTATTAGTCTGCCAGAGTTGTAAATGGAGAAATATGTTAGTTTTCTTCACAAATTAATTATAATATCTAAAGCCTCCAGTGCTATAATTCAGCGGTTAACTTCACATTCTTTTGACATGGGGGTGGGGGGCCTCAAGTATTCTTATGTACAGGTACTTTTTATTACAATTCCATTAAATTGATTTGATATCCTACGTCCCAACGGGAGCCCCACGGCTATGGAAGTTGTACTGCTCAATAAGTCACAAAACCCTGAGATTTGTGTACAAAACCCACGGTTTTGTAATACAAAACCCTGGGTTTTGTACCAAAACCTTGGGTTTTGTAAGCAAAACCCAGAGTTTTGGTACAAAACCCAGGGTTTTGTACGTAAAACCGTGAGTTTTGTAAGAATACCCTGAGTTTTGCTTGCAAATCCTAGGGTTTTGTCACAAAACCCTCGGTTTTGTACACTACCCAGGATAACAGAGCAAATATCAGAATTTTAAAATTTTGTTCAATAAAAGACACAAAACCCAGGGATTTGCACACAAAACTCTGGGTTTTGTAACAAAACCCAGGGTTTTGCTTTGTTATCCAATCTTTTCACAAAACTCACGGTTTTGTTTCAAAACCGTGAGTTTTGTCCTGATAACCCTGGGTTTTGCAGTTGTTTTGTTCAATTATTTGCAAAACCCAAGGTTTTCTGACGTCAGAAATCCCACGGTTTTGAATAATTCGCAAAACCCTGGGATTCGTGACGTCACAAAACCCAAGGTTTTGTCTTTTACCGCCAAATTGGTCATATGGATATGCCTACCACTCACAACACGGCTTGCTTTCTGAACTTGCTATAAACCAATATCATGCTAAGGTGGCGGATCTCGGAAAAATTCCATCGATTCGCGACTTAAAATCTCGTGTATTTTATCACTGTGTGCACTTCATGAGCTCATATTTTAGGTACTACAAGAGAAAACATGTAAGATGTATAACGTTTATGTGATTTTAAGAAATTTAATAGATTAAGACTGATTTTCAGTTTCTGGGACCGTGCGACCGGCCCGGGCGAACGGGCTGAAGTTTTCGCAGCATAAGGCCTCTGATCTGCCGCGTCGTTAAAATCCACCGTACGTTGGGCCGCTGCCTGCAGTAATTATGCGACCGTTGATTACAAAACGACTGCCACATCACATCGTGGTGATAATTATCTCAACACGACTAATTCTTAAATTGTTACATGGTATTCTTTAACTCCACCTTCATTCCCACCATTCAGAATTTTGCATCTATTTCTGTGTCAGCTCTGGTGAAAGATTCTA